>APFE031144379.1:0-20508 GCA_000404065.3 Pinus taeda
TTTGTAATATTAAAGCAGACATGCTGTCACACTACGTGAAGGATGTGAGAGTTAAAATTTGCCCGGTTTCAAGAATTAGTATCCAGAATTTCGCTTAGCCACCATCTTTCACTTTATGTGACGTGATTTGGATTTCGTCCGACATTAGATTTGGATTCCGAGTCATGTACCAATATTATATTTATACCTATCCCTATTTATATTTCAAAAAGATTTATAATATTTTTATTGTCATAAAAGTTATAAATGAAAGTTTTATATATATAAAAAAAAGAAGAGAAAGAGTCCTATTTGAACAACATTTGTAATATTAAAACAGACCTAATATAATAATATATATACATTTTACATCGTTATGGTTAAAATAATTATAATTATATACATTTTAATTCCTGCAACTTCATACCTATCTCTATTTATACTTTCAAGCTCCTCTCGTTCTCTTCACCATCTCATCTTCACTTCTTTCCTTGTGGATTTTTTTCTGTTTTTCTTTGTGGTCCATATCAATGGCATCGAAGCTCGTACTAATGTTGGGCATTTGCATTTTCGCCCTCCTCCTGCTATCTCCCGTAACAGCCGTAGAAAACCCGCAGGCAACCTTGACGCAAGCAGGTAAAATACCACTGACTAACTTAGACATGGAATTTCATTATTTCTGGAATTTATTTTTTTTTTCCGTCTCGTCGATATCAATGGTTTGAAAGTTCATATTTGTGTAACAGCCACAGGTGATGTAGAAAAGCACAAGCCTCCTCACCACCCTCCTCCTCACAAGGTAAAATCAACAGAGGATGTAGAAAAGCACCGCCCTCCTCACCGCCCTCCTCCTCATCACCCTCACAAGGTGAATCTCTGGTAGCTTTTTTGTTTTTCTAATAAAGCCAATCTGAAAAAACAAATGTCTGAGCAAATTCAGTTACACTATAAAAAATTGTTTTAATAGTTTGTTTGATGTGTGTGTTTAGGGTGAATAGCACGGCTCAGAACGGATCTTTATTCACAGGATGCGACTATTGCCTTTTTGGTTGTTTTGGGTGCATGGAATGCCCACAATGCGGCCACTATGATAGACGATAGTTATATATCTGATTTCAGGCATGGATGTTGATAAAGCCAGACTTCATGACTGTTTATGTTGGCTTAGGAGTTAATAAAACATAAAGCGAGACATCATAATTATTTTGACTACTAGTTTATTAATTATTTGAATGTTTTAATATTAATATTAATGTTTAATGGTGTGTTTCAGATATTTTTTTTTTTAATATTTCATTTTATCTATGATTCAAGAGTATCTTGCGAAAGAAAGTTATGTAAGATTACAAAATAGTATAAATTCTCATTATAAATTCAAGATATATTATTCATAATTTTAAATTTAAATTTAAAATTAAAATGGGTTGCAAGAAAGATGAACAGAGAACTTTTTTTTTTATAGCTCATGCAATTAAGAATATGGGCATAAATTTTGAAAAATGAACGATGAAAAGGAAAAGAAATTAAGGACGAATTCTGAAAAAGCAGAGAACTTGTTAAGGGATGTAAATTTAAAAACGTTAGTACCAATGGGTAAATTCATAGTCTTAAATTTAAACAATCCCTATTGCATCGTACACTTAACTAGTAGAAGAAAAATAAAACATGAAACTTTAAATACAAGAGGACAAGAAATAAAACATACTATAATGTTTCTCGAATCTTGGAATCAAACTGGTCATCACACGCCTGTCAACAAACCACTGGCTATTTTAAGAAAACCATAAACCAACTTTTGGGACTCCCCTCTAGTGGTTTTGGCAAAGTGGGGGAGAAAAACTAAGATCATTCCCTGTCGCTGATCTTTCAATTGATGGTTTTACAACTTGGCTTTCCTGGGGTCTCATCTCAAATAAACATTGACTTGTCTGACCTCCTAGAATGTTGTTGTTTTGAGCATGAAATAATGTGATTTGTCAATTATTTTTTCACCTACAAGATGCATAACAATTGACTTTTTTTGGCCTGTATTCCATATGTGCTAGTCTATATGGTCAACATTTCCATTGTAATTATTATTTTTTCTACAAGAGCAGGCTTCATGTATGGTTCATCCTCAAACACATCCAGCCCTACACAAAACATAGTATTTTCTTTCAAATAGTCCACGATATTTTCTTCATTAATCACTGGGCCTCAACTTGCATTTATGAGAATCACTTCCTTAGACATGATCGATGCCTTGTCTTTGTTAATCAAATGATAAATATTCTTTTCTAATACAGGATGAAGGTTTATCTCATCAACTTCTCTCAGAAATTTGTCAATAATGGAACTCATTTTCCATGTAACTAGTGCTTCATCTTAGGACACAAAAACAAAAGTTTCGATAATTTGTCGCATATTTTTCAAGTCAAGTGGACTGGTATAAATCATAACATATGGGGTTCTTTCTAAAAACTTCCACAATCATTTAGACATACACAGAGTCAATTCTTCTAAATTAGATTTGTTAACTTCGTTATAACCAACCTAGATCCATCTTAATTTTTCATCTATCAAGCGTCACGAGGGATTGAATCTCTCAAGGTGAAAACCTATTTTTTGAGTGAAAAACATGAGGAAAGGTTTTCACCTTGAGATATTTGATCCCTCTCGGTGTTTGATAGACCTAGAGTTAAGATGTGTCTAGGATGGTTTCAGCCGTGTGCGGCCAAGGAAAATCTATCAAACATATGATTAAGTTTATCAATTATATGTGAAAAAATCTAATATTGGTAAACCATTTTAAATATGTTTGAGGTTTATCTAGTCATTTTAATTTTAATTTTTCTTAGTGATAAATATTATCAATAACTTTAATGATGAAAATTGATGAAATAAAAGTTTTCAATGCAAAGTGACAATGTCATAGTGTTGGATGATAGAAGATAGAAGGACATATCAAGAAGAAAAATGTTCAAGAAGTGAAAGATCACATTGAGCATTAAGAAATGAATCCAACCATATCTTGTAATGCATTGGCAGAAATTACCACTACTCAAACTCTCAAGATTGAATGACATATCAAGAAGAAAAAGTTTCAAGTAGTGAAATATCACTTCGAGCATCAACAACAATTTCTCCAACTTTTAAAAGATAATGCCACTTTGGTGCATAATCGAATGAAACAACAGGCATATCAACATCGCAATGAAATAACTTTTGATGTAGGAGATTGGGTATTTTTACGGCTACATCTATACAAACAAATGTCCCTCAAGAAAGCTATTTATGAGACGGAAATGTTTGCAATACTTCATCCACTTACGAAATGTTGACCTTACCTAATGGGAATATACTTCAAGGTAAAAATGGATCATGATAGTCTTAAATACTTTTTAGAGTAAAGATTACCTTCAAAAGAACAACAAAATGGGTCACAAATATGTTGGGTTATGACTTTGAAATCATCTACAAAAAAGGGAAGGAAAATGTTGTTGCAAATGCACTATCAAGAAAGGATGAGGACATGGAAGCATTTTTTTTGTGCTATTTCTATTATCCAATCAGATTAGATAAACAAGGACAGGGATGAATGGAAATATTATGAAGAAGTGTTTCCACTCATTCAAAAGTTGCAGAAGATCCCAGTTCAAGTAATATTACTATAACTTGAAGAGGAAGGAAAAATCATATTGGAAGCTAAAGAAGTCACAGAAACAAGAAATTGGCAACTATGAAATCGATCAATTTCAGAGTATCTCATCATGTGGAAGAACTTACCTGTTGAATATTCCACATGGGAGGATGAGAAGTTTATACGGAACCATCTAGAACTACTCAAGCATTGAGGACAACACTTTTTGAAGGAAAGGGGCTTGTTAGGTCCCTATACTACTAGTGTAACCCCTTATTATTATTAGTGCAACCCACTTATTATATCGTTATGCCCACGTAGTCCCCGTATTGTTATTATTGTGCCCCAAATAAGCCCACTATTGTTATTGTTGTTCCCTTTCATTATTATTGTTATGTTGAATCTGATTATACTATGACCCCTTAGACTCCTATGTATAGAAAGTAGGTGTTTTCATTTCTAACATCCAATAATTGCTCATTTGTGTAATGTAAAGGAGGTCTACACCTCAAAGAGGCTAATTTTTAAGGCATTGATCTATCTTTTCTATCTTTTTGTGAGTTGGTTTCATAACAAAGATGTTGGGTTATGACATTGAAATAATCTACAAAAAGGGAAGAAAAATGTTGTTGCAAATGCACTCTCAAGAAATGATGAGGATGTCAAATGATTTCTTTGTGTGATTTCTATTATACAACGAAATTGCATAATCGAAGCAAGGGATGAATGGAAGAATTTTGAATAAATGTGGATACTCATTCAAAAGTTGCAACAAGGTCCCAATATGTCTCATACGTTCAGATGGAAAAATGATTCATTATGGTACAAAGACAACTTATATCTTTGTAAGAATTCCCAACTCAAACAAAATGTCATTTTGGAATTGCAGAGCTCTTCCTTGGGAGTGCACTAGGGAATTTTAAGAACTTACCACAAGGCCAAGAAGAAATTAGATTGGGGGGGCTTAAATATGATATTCAAATGTTTGTGGAAGAATTCTTCGTTTTCCAACAAAATAAATTTGAGACAATTAAGGTCTTGGGTTTGTTACAACCTTTAACAATTCCAAATCAATGTTGGGAGGAGGCTTGAATAGTTTTTATCGTAGGATTACCAAATTCTAAAGAAAAGAGTGTCATTGTGGTGGTAGTTGATAGTGTTACCAAGTATGCACAATTTGTGCATTATCTAATCCCTTTAAAGCTAGTACACTTGCTACTACATTTATGGAAACAATTTAAAAGCTACATCGAAACCCAAAGATTATTGTAAGTGACAAAGATCCCATTTCCACTATAAATTTTTGGACAAAATTATTTTCTTGGTGGGGTATTCAATTAGATCATAGATCATCTTCTCATCCTCATTCTTGTGGGAAAAATGAGATAGTGAACAAATATTTGGAAGGATATCTTCATTGCTTTGTATCTGATAAATAAACATAATTGGTCAAGTGGTTACCTCTGGCTGAATGGTGGTATAACATTTCCTTCCATACTGTAGAAAAAATGACCCCATTTATCGCCCTTTATGGACGTCATCCACCATCCAAAACATCATATTTAAGATAATATTATAAGGTTCAAGTAGCGAAATATCAAATCAGGCATCAACAACAAGTTCTGGAACTCTTAAAGGATAACCTCACCTTGGAACATAATCAAATGAAACAACAACGAAATCAACATCGCAGCAAAAGAATTTTTAATGTAGGTGACTGGGTATTTTTATGGCTACAACCATACAAACAAATGTCCCTCAAGCAAGCTAAGAAGGATAATAAATTATAACCAAAGTATTTTGGTCCTTACAAGGTGTTACAAAATATTGGTGCTATGGCATACAAATTAGAGCTTCCTGCATCTTCTTGAGTGTACCCAGGTTTCCATGTTTCATGCTTAAAGAAGGTTATAGGTGACAATATCCCAGTTCAAACAACATTTCTAGAACTTGAAAAGGAAGGAAAGATCATATTGGAATCTGAAGCAGTCACGGAAATAAGAACTTGGCAACTACAGAATCAATTAATTTCAAAGTATCTCATCAAGTTGAAGAACTTACCCACTAAATATTCCACATGGGAGGATGGGAATTTTAAACCAAATCTTACAGAACTACTCAAGTATTTAGGACATGAATTTTTTGAAGGAGAGTGGAACATTAGGTGCAGATACTACAAGTGTAACCCCTTATTTTTATTGTTGGCATAACCCCCTTATTGTTATTGTTGTGCCCACGTAGTCCCCATGTTGTTATTATTGTGCCCTTAGAAGCCCACAGCTGTTATTGTTGTGGCCTTACATTATTATTGTTATGTAGGCTATGATTATATTGTTACCCCTTAGACTCCTATATATATTGGAGGTCTTGTCATTTGTATCATCCAACAATTTCTCATTTATCTAATGTACAGGAGGTTTACCCCTTGAAGAGGATAATTTTTAAGTCATTGATCTATCTTTTTGTGAGTTTGTTGCATAACAAACATAGAACCCTTGAAACTGCATGCATGTTGTGTGATTTTCATGGGTCTACATGGGTTTTATCCGTAGATGACCCAAGCCTGCTCATGGGATACAAGTTGTTTTATATTGTTTATTTGGCATTCCATATTTTACTTTGATATTTCCTCGAATACAGCCTATAGTTGTTGATTTTGGGTTTCTTTTTGTTATGCCTTTTGTAAACTATTACATTCTTTATTTGTAGGGATGGAGTTCTACATAGTACAACTTGCAACAAGTATACTTTACGCTACCTAGCTTAGTCCTTGTAAATTTTCTATGTCATCACGGGTTTTTTCTAACCTTAGGAGATAATGCCATTGCAGGCACGTTCTAGCATGGGAAGGAAGCGATTTTAAATTGAGGTTTACTATTTCTCACAACGCCTCAGGTCATTCCTTGTAATTTTCCTCTTCCGAATGTCAATTATTAAGTCTCGGCGAGTTGCGTTTGGGGTCTGACCCCCTTACAAAATTTTCTTTGGGTTTGAACAAAACTCCCCATGAGGGTTATGTAGACATTTTTTTGGCATAGATATGACTCCTCGTTTTCAATATTTAGTCCGGTGGCCTCCTATGCTTAATGAATGACTATTTTTCGAATATAAAGTATTGTACAATTATATCCATGATCTCTTGTCATGCTTCAATTGGAGAATATATAAATCAATATTTTTCATTTCATTTCTATAATTTATGGGGTTTATTATTATGGCATTGTTTAGTCAACTTCATTATTTCCTTGAACTATAGATGTACCTTTATTATGCCACTCTTGGTTTTCCCTCTTCACAATCTTCTATTTGTTTGTTCACTTTATTCTTGGTTGAGTGATTAGAATTATGAATGCAAAATTTGATGCCTCATTAACTAATATAAATCGTTGTTGTTAGTATATTGTTTCGAGATTCCTTCCTGTTCAACTATATGATGTTGGGTTGCATGGATTCAACTAGGTGCTGACCCCTAGATACTCATCCTATGGTTGAGCTCAGTGGTTCCTTCTGTAAATTTATTAATATTTTGATAGTGATATTAAATCAATTAAGGTTGGCTTCGAGACAAAATCCTTTGAGATATTGTTATGATTTCTTTGATTTCCCACATGACTCTTGGCCTATCACGATTGACTAAATGGCTTGTTATATCTTAATGATTTGATATAAAGTGAGAGATTTACGTTTGCATTAATTTATGGTCGTAGCCTTGGTAATTTTTAATATTTATAATTTTGTTTAAATTATTAAACATCAGATTCGTATATTTATCACTCTTATCCATATCAAGGAGATGCAATTTTAAAGGGTCACTTTCGAGCCTACTTTAATATTTTCCTAGGAGCTATGACTCCATGACCTATGACAGTTAAATTGGCTAGTGACCCTTTGCGTATACCTACATGCTTAGTACAGTAATGCACTCACTACCACACATTTTCGTCTCTCTCATATAATGTAACCTTCAAAATGTCACATGGTTAACTAGAACGCTTTGATTTTATCAAATAAGGGCAACACAACTTATTAACATATACAAGATACTTATTTAGCTCTATATTTTGGGAGATTTTATATATAGATGAACCTCATCTCATTATGTTGATATACAATTAAATAAATGGTTATTGAAAATTGGGTTTGTGTTGCCTCTTCTCTCATGGTAGAGCTCATAATCCAAAGTGATTCCTTTAAGATTTGTAAGCAATACTATATCTACTAGATGGACTAGAAAACACCATCAAACAGAAATCCAAGGTATTGTACCTTTGTTATATGTGAATAACGGTATTCTAAACATTGTGATAACATAAATCGAACTGGAGGGAAAAGGATGTTGTTGAGGTCGAGTTACAATCATATAAGGAATTTGTCTCCATTATTCTATAAGAGAACATTATTAGAGATAAGACTAACTCCATATCACTTATATCAATATGAATATACTCAGTTCACCTTAATTACATTTAGCATGATATAACTCAATAGGAAATTTTCACTTGTCTCGACTTTTATAAATTTCTCTAAGAAATACTAATTTTCATATCCTATAATCTGATTATATGATCCTTTTACTATAATTAAATATAGGGGTACACATATTTTTTTTCTTTAACAAAAGCTAGAATTATTATACTAAAAAGGACAGGTTAAATAAATGACGATATAACATGCATTTTAGTTAATGATATATAACCTACACAATATATGACATTGATAATGTACATAATAAAGAATCTAATTGTAACTACAACTTGGAAAACCACTCGGGAAATAAACATGTCCCTCCTGACCATGAACATCCTTTTCTAGTTTCCCGAGACCTAAGATCTACTTTCCATAAGAATCAACAACTTCTTTGATTCATATGTGGTGTATTTTATACATTTCTTCCAAGCATATTTTTAACAACATCCTGCTTTAAGGTCTACAAACCTTTTTTCCTAGGCCTTTTTTTTCTTTCCCGAAAGATAATACTTTCTTTTTATTGAAACCTTGCATTTTTCTCCCGCAACTCTTTATTCAACCCTACTTAGTATATTTCTCCGACAAAGTGATTTAACATAATCCTTTTCTCCCATCATGTTAAATCAATATGCTTTTTATTAATTTCATCTACGCATTTTTAGGAGGTTTTTCAGAAGGTCAAGTATGTGGTCTTAACCATAGATTTTCCAAAGTTGGAAAGAAATATTTCAACTTTAGTGTTCTTTTCTTGAGATTTTTTCTAACAATTTATTTATTTTATTAATAATCAAATTGATTACATCATCAAAATTTTTTACACATGGCTTCCATAGCCATTAAATCCAACAATATGTTCATGCCTTGAATAGTCAACATTAAATGTACGAAATAGAGGGGTATTAGGATTAGCATCGCTAATTTGTTTAACCAACAAAATTCCATGTGATTGACTTCATTTTAGTAATTTTGCGTAATGAGTAGTCATTATATATATAGACATAAAATGAAATTCCATTTTTCATAAATTGGAACTATGGTGAATGTCAATGGGATTAGACTCGTTATATACTATAGAAGGTTATTTTCCCTTAATTGTTGCTTGGAAAACAACTTCATGGAAACTTTGTTTTAAAGTTCCTTATATGTACCATCTAGAACATGTATCCTTATTTTTTATGTTTACTTTTAATTCATGTAAATGGTTTATGGTTTAATAAGACCAATAGATTTATACATTTTTGAAATATTAGGAACATTCATGCATGTGAAAAGAAGAATTGATAATATATTTTGTAAAAGGTTTGCCTTTATTAAAAGTAGTTGTAACTAATGTTGCTAGTGAGATTAAGGAAGGGATGCATAATGAAGCAAAGTGAAAGGTAACATGTTGCAACGTGATTTAGAGCCATAAATGTTAAGAATAATGTCTAAAATAATGAAATGAAAGATTATACATAGAGAAATATAGTAATTTTGAAATGAATACCACGTATATGACATGGGATTTCGGTGATGATTTCTTGTCAAATTTAAATTTATAGACTATGGGGCCCATGTTAACGGTCAAATATAAATACATGATTTACGTCAATGTTCCTTATACCTTAATGTTAATGTGCATATGGTCAGTTATGTAAATTACAGTGGGAAAATGTGCTAAAATAGAGTTTTGCATCCTAGACATTTATAGGATAGTCGGGAAATGCCCAAGCAAGGCCATCAACAGAGGTAATTTCTTGCCCACATTTCCTCTCCCTAGAGATAGATGATCTTAATAAGGGAAAAGGTTTGTCCAAGATGGGGAGGGGGCAAAAGCTTCAGGTGACCTTGCTAGTTTTGGAGCCTATTGGAGAAGGCCCAAAAGAGTGAGTTTTTGAGCTTTAAATTCTTCAACACAGGAAACTTTTAGAGGAATATGATAGATGCGGCAAAGTGTAATTTTGTTTTAGACCAAGTTTGATGACTATTGTGGAATCATATTGGATGTGAAATTGGCTCATTCTAGTTGTGGAAACAAGTTTCCAATTATTGGGAGGAGAATTATTTTCCCCAGTATGGTTTTCGTGGCAAACCAGGTAAGTGATGATTAAACATTTTGTATGATTGTATAAGAATTTCCTATACATCCATAGAGGAAAGGATCCTAGAGCTCTGGGAGGAATTATTGGATGTGTAGCCCCTCTATTGTATTACTAGTATTGTGGATGTCTTTAGGAGGGGCTAAGACCATATGCACTTGGTGCAACTATGACTACTTTGATCATTTCGATGATTGGAGAGGTAGGTGCTCTCTAAGTACTTATAGAAGTATTGTGATTAAAATATCACTTGACATTGCATAAATTATTAATAGCTAAAGCACTTCATTTGATTGAAAAACTATGATTAAAAGTAATGTGATTATGATTAAGAGATACTAATTGCATTTGTGGGTCATACCCAATTGGGTGCATGCAATGGAGGTTGTGAAATAATCCTAGGTGCTTGTTGTTGGGAAATTAAAACATGCTTAGAGTTCTTATCATAGTTGATAAACCACATTTAATTAAACTTAATGCATAAAGTGACCATGATTTCCAAGAGTAATTGGAAAGTAACAATATGTTGGTATATAAACTTTGTTTTTGCTTGTTATAAAATTGAGCAATGGATAAATTATTGAACATAAAGATTGAATATTTTTTAAAGATGTAAATGCTTATGATTATAGATAAAGATATGATTGTTGTATTTAATGGTATTTCCTGGAAACAAAATCCTTCATTGGAAGTGGAAGGATACACTTTTCATTGTTCTAAGATCAATGTAATGAGTATAAATTAGAGATGAACACCAAGGATGGAATTATCTTTAAAGGGGGGAATATGTATATCCCTAACGCCACTACAAATCACAAGACATAATAAAAAATGAAATTTTTACTTGCGAATTTCATATTTGAAGTTAAATTTATTTATAATTCATTTGGGAAGAGAGCTAAATTAACAAATTAAATAAAATTAATTTCAAACAATGGTTGATGTTGAGAATCGGTTATGAATTATTTTGTAGCTAGTTGCATTCATTTACTTTCCCTGTCGAATCAAACAAAATAAAGAGGCATTTTATGAAATAAGATTATTTTTTGATCTGCGTTGTGAATTCATGGCTCGAAAGCAAAGGGTAGAGTGCAATCCATTTTTATTCTTTTGTTTTCACCTGGTAACAGATTGGTGGTACCAAAATTCCACAACAAGAGTTATTTCATGGTGTAATCTACCATTATTTTATGGGTGGGGCACAAGGGCAAAGGACAATTCTAAAGGAATATATATTCCTACAACTTGGTTCAGATGCTCCAAGTAACGAAGAACAACAATTCAACATAAGGATTTGCTGGTAAAATATATAATGGAGGAACAATAGAAGGATGGTGTTTTTGCATTGTTCGTCTTCAACTGTGTCAATAGATATTGGCAGGCAACGACCCCATGATGATGGAACTTGTACATGAGTGGTTTTTGCCAATTATTTATGATGGATGTCCACCTTGTAAGGAATACACTAAATAAAGTTGAAAGGAGAATATTGGAAATTATGACGAACAAGTGGACGTTTCATTGTATCTCAAGGGTTTGTTCCACCATCTTTGTGTTTCTTTACGTGCCAAGTAAGTTACTTACTCATTTGTAATCGTCATGCACAAATATGTGGCATGCAACTAAGTGTATTAAGCTCATTCTACCTTGTTTTGTCTAGATATCTATGGTTGTTACTATGTGACCTACTTTAGAGATTTTTATTTTTATTGTAAGTGCTAACCTTCTTCGAAAATTCTATGGATTCTCATGCCCATGGAAATAAGTTGTGGTGATTTTAATTTAATATTTTATTATTATAAATCACATAAAAAGGTGCAATATTAGAAATATTAAAATTTAATAACGATGTTCTCACTTAGTTCGTTCATGGAAAAAGACACTTGTTGCCTTTTGATAACTGCTTTCTTTTAGAAATTAGATTGAGGTTCATAGATTGGGAAAATATACTCGGCCATTAATCTATAGATATTTCATTATTTATATTCTACTTTGAGCCTCATGGAAAATGTGTTTTGTTTATTATTCTTTATAGTGGGCATGTAGTTTGACCAACATTTTTGAGCCTATAGATAGTAGCTATTATGATAATTTTTGTTTATTTTTGTTTACACTTGAGTAACAATTGTAGGGAAATAATTCATTTTCCACTCCAAGAATCAAGGTGTGGTAACTCATTTTTTTCATTTACTTTTTTCTTAAATGTTGGGTGCTAGTTGAGACTAATATATTTTTCGAAATGTTAAATGGATTTATTTTTAAGAATGAGGGGAATTGTCATTAGTTTTGGGTGCATGGAATTCCGACAATGCGGCCACTGTGATAGACGATAGTTATATTTCTGATTTCAGGCATGGATGTTGATAAAGCCAGACTTCGTGACTGTTTATGTTGGCTTAGGAGTTAATAAAACGTAAAGTGAGACATCATAATTATTTTGACTACTAGTTTATTAATTATTTGAATGTTTTGATATTAATATTAATGTTTAATGGTGTGTTTCAAATATTTTTTTTCGAATATTTCATTTTATCTATGATTCAAGAGTATCTTGTGAAAGAAAGTTATGTAAGATTACAAAATAGTATAAATTCTCATTATAAATTAAAGATATATTATTCATAATTTTAAAATTTATATTTTGTTTGATGTTAAAATATTTCTTATATATTTGATGTTGAAATATTTTAGTTAATATTTTCTAAAGGATAAATTCTATATTAAAAACTAAAATAATTATACAGTTACAAAATATTAAAAATTATAAAGTAATATTTGTTTTCTATATATAAAATTAATTTGTTTAAAATAGATGTTGAAATATTTTGTTTATATTCAATATTGAAATATTCTATTTTTAATTTAATTTTTTATATACAAATATATATGAAGTTGATGTTGAAATATATTTAAGTAATATATGTATTCATGTATTGTATTTCAAAGATAGGATTTTGTTTTCCAACTATTTTATCTCTCTACATGAAGTTTATATGAAATTATGTTACTATGGACATTGAAATATTTTATTTATAACTAATACTTTTTTGTTATTAATATTTCTTTTTTAAACATGACATGTCAACTATATGTTTAACATGGAATGAATTACAGATTCACTTCATAATGTGGTGCAAGATTGCACATGCAACCTCCATATTGACTAGTGGGGGAATTAAACATCTCCCTCATATTAAAAAAAAGGGGGAAAATATAGAACAAATTAGAAGTTCCCTAGAAGAGGTGTTTGCCAGAGGATGAGTGGGCAGGGGCAGGACCCTAACATGCATTAATGTATAAGACAAGGATTGATGCCCCTCCGGTATTATTTATCACTAGCCACCTTTGCTATGAGCACCTGTTCGAGATCACACCCAACAATTTTATTTTAAGCTACTAGGCCAAATGCTTGTTTCAAGTGAAGGGCGTGTTCATCCATGCCCTGTAATATTGAATATCTAAATGGACCTCTTCTTATTGCACAAGCAATGACAAAATGTTACGTCAAAAGGTAATTTTTTTGTGTTTTTACTGCAATTAGATGTAACTATCAAATTAATTTTGTCTTACTCTTATACCTGGCAATAAAATTTTAGACTAATTGTGAAATGTTTCCTATTGTAGTGGTGTTCCCACTTCTCCACTAATGGGTTTTTATTATTATTTTTTAAATCCGAGTCCATTTGTCCACAGCACAACATTCATTTACGAGGATCCATGATTACCGTATATGTTTTAACAGGTTTGAGTGAATAAATTTCCAAGTTCAGTTTTCTTTTTGTATACATATATTTTAGTGGTTTTTTCTAATGTGCCCAGCATATAATTTTTTTCTTGAACTTAATTTTTGGTTTCCTGTAGTTTCCTCCTTGACGTTCAAAAGTTCACATCAAACTACTCTTTTTTATCAACTCTAGTTTTCTCTTAAATTTGACATTGGGTTTCTACAATTCACTTGTTATTTTCCCTTACGCATCACACTGGGCTAATTATATTCGTTGGATGCATTGCAGGTATTTTGGCCCTCATGACCATTATAAGTATGTCTCCTAAGTGGAAAATACGCAACTACTAATCTCCGTTCTCACTGCAACAGGAAAATTCCTTCCTTATTAATAAGTTTCCATACGATTTGCTGCCTGTTATGGATGTACACAGTCTCCATACTGGGTCTATCTCAATAGATCAATGTTTAATTTAGTGGTTCATGTAGACCCCTCCTTAAATTGTAGAGCTTGAACATAACTATTCTTCGAGTTGAACGAGTGAACTCGGTTCACCACCGAACACCACCGAATTGCAACATATAGTGTATTCTCCATTTATAATTTAAACCCTAAGAGTTATGTAAATGTTTGTTCTGTATTACATGCTTTTAATATACACCCCACTCACTTCGACTATTATTGTTATTGTTACATAATTATCGACATTGTGTATGTTTTTCATCATTTGCCATTGCTCCTTAAAAGGGAGGTCACATATGATTATATATTAAATCTTAGTGTTCCCGTATTAAATAAAATGGGAACTCTAAAGATCTTTGTTGTTTGTATCAATTCCATGTACCATACTTCTCATGCCACTCTATTTTTTTATTTACTAGTTTGGTTAGAGTGAATATTGTCATAGGTTGTCCATGATTATAGTTTGTTTGATGTATATTTACTCGAAATGAAATTACTTACATGAGTATTGTATGTGATATAAAATAAGGAAAATAGTTTAATACTACTTTGTCTAAAATTACATTTTGCACATGTGGCTTTACTGCTAGTAGTTCACGGGTTCACAATTGTAATTTACCTGTTACCAATAGTTACTCAAGTAAAAGATCGGCAAAATGATCTATGGTTATTATAATTTTAAGTTCCAAATCCTTCTTAATACTTTTACTATTTCAATCTGAGAATTTTTCACATGGGATCATCTAAATTCCACTACACAAAATTTTATGACATGTTTTTGGTGTGATTTATGTCTCTTATCAAAAGTCACTACCTTATTTACTCCATTAGTATGAAGATTTTCAGGTGGTACTATTCCTCGATTTTCTCTATATCAATATTCTTTTTCTTTGATAATATGATCACTCAAATGTTTCCTATAAATTTTAATTTTTATTTTATTTTTCGTATATGCATATTTCATTCGTGATTTAGAGATCAATCATTTTTATAGATGCTGATAATGCTATAACTTTTTCTTCCTTTTATGTTACTTACTTAATTATAATAATTCATTCTTAAAACTAGAGTTTATACATTCTTCTGTGTTGTTCTTAGGATCGCTCGCTAATTTTTTTCTTAAGAATTCATAGTTTTACACAGTGGAACTAGTTAAATTTCCTTCCCTTCTATCTTGAACACATTGTGATTTCTCATTAATTAATAAGCCTATGAGATACTTTGCACACTCTGCATAGAATTATCATCCCAAAAATATATTTAAAGAAGTGTTAAAAGTAATTGAATATAGAAATTGATAAGATAATCATACTTTGCATGGAATTTACAGCTCTTTGGAGTTGGTTGACATAAATTCACCAAAAATAATCCTTCATGGATTTATATATTAATTTCTACTCATTATCAGAGTAATTATCATCCCAAAAATATATTTAAAGAAGTGTTAAAAGTAATTGAATATAGAAATTGATAACATAATCATACTTTGCATGGAATTTACAGCTCTTTGGAGTTGGTTGACATAAATTCACCAAAAATAATCCTTCATGGATTTATATATTAATTTCTACTCATTATCAGAGTTATATCATTCCTCAGTACATTATTTATCACAACATGATATATTTATCAAAATATTTTACAAGATTAACATCATGTTATCTATCATAGCATTGGATATTAATTACAATATTTACAAGGTGAGCATATATCATTTTCTATACCAATCCGTAAAATAGACTATATATTTAAATATATAACAAGGTGCATCAAAATATTTATTGAGTCATTCACAAAGATAATTATGCACAAATTTCTTAGCCAAAATCGTTGCAAAAATTACACTTGATGAGCACACTAGCCACCCAACCATGAATTGTATCTCTAGTTCCCCCTCATCTGAGAGTACTTGCCAAATATATCAACAACCCCTATTGATCTTGTTAATAGAGGGTTTATACTTTTCATTCCACAATCAAATTTTCCTTCAGTGACATCCCGCTTTTGTGGTTCTTAACTCCACTAGCATAAGATTTTCCTTTAAAGCCTTCTTTCTTTTCCCGCGACGTTTTATTATTATCCATGCTTAGCATCTTTCCCCAGCTAGGTGATTTAATGGATTTTCTCTCCTATCCATTAAATCGTATGTAGAATCTTTGTCATGGAAGATTTATCTCAATCTCATTTACTAATGAGATTTTAATTTATATTTTCTTTGGTAAAAATCACGTACTCAACTGTCTCATTCCCAAGTGCTTTCAATCTAATTATTTACTTGCTAATAAAACTATATATTTACATAAGCATTTCAATGTACTCTATGGATTTTCTTTCTTCCAATCGCACTAACGTAAATGAAAGAAAACAACACTACTACAAGAGAGGGGTATTACATTTCCCACTGGCCCCCCCACCACCCCTTTAATTCTCACTATCCCTGATGTTTATTTCTTAGTTATTTCCCTCTGGAACAATGTTGGATAATTCTTCTGCATTTAATCTTCCTCCCATGTAGCCTCTTTAAGATTTAAATACTTCCATTTCACCTTAACCCAAATGATGGCTCGATTCCGCAGCGAGATCTATTTTAGGTCTAGGATACAAAGAGGCTCTTTTAAAAAGTCTCCTTCGGGTTCCACTTGTAGCATTTTCCAATGAATTATGTGAGAGTTATCATGTATATATTTCTTAAGTAAAGATATATGAAAAACATTATGAACTTTAAAAATCATCAACACATCTTAAATGTAGATGATCGAGATCAATGACAAAGGGGGAGATTGTTGGAGAATGTCTTGTCATTAATGTCAATGCTAGGGGAAGAATAATAGGTTCAAAGTAGAATACATTGGAATAGTTCATGGTTGAGGGAGAAGATTTGGATGCATAACTAGATCAATGCATTTGAATCAAAATGAGAAGTATACAATGTGTTAGCATTGATGTCTATACGAGGTGTTGTAGTTAGAATTACCCAACCATAGAGAGTTTTCGCTCCATGATCCTTTCTCGGGGATCACTAGACATACATGTGCAATATGTGTGTGATAAGTGTAAAATGACATTCCAATCCAATCTCTATATTATTCAAACCCTAAAATAAATGAAATATGGGGGATGAAAGATCACACCTCTCAAATGAGAATCCAATAGTTTGTTAATGCAACTAGCTTAGGGTATACCTCAACTCTTAGTCTCCATTTTCCTACACATATGAAACCAAACACAAACATCCAAAATCCTTCGTATAATATTAGGTTAGCATGGAGATCATTAATAACATAGAATTAAAACAACGTGAATAACATCTATACTATGTGTTGTCTCCCTGGAGAAAATTCCTGACTGGGACTGAACTAGTTCCAATGACATCCACAAAATTACTTAAAATTTTAAATAAATGGCCAGAGAGTGAGAGCATGAGAGTTGTAATAACTGCTCTAATTCAAAAACCTAGCAGTCAAAACTAGAATGGCCAAACAATTGAGAATTTCAAAGTTTAAATTTAAAATGGGTTGCAAGAAGGATGAACAGAGAACTTTTTTTTTTATAGCTCATGCAAATAAGAATATGGGCATAAATTTTGAAAAATGAACGATGAAAAGGAAAAGAAATTAAGGACGAATTCTGAAAAAGAAGAGCACTTGTTAAGGGATGTAAATTTAAAAACGTTAGTACCAATGGGTAAATTCATAGTTTTAAATTTAAACAATCCCTATTGCATCGTACACTTAAATAGTAGAAGAAAAATAAAACATGAAACTTTAAATACAAGAGGACAAGAAATAAAACATACTATAATGTTTCTCGAATCTTGGAATCAAATTGGTCATCACACGCCTGTCAACAAACCACTGGCTATTTTAAGAAAACCATAAACCAACTTTTGGGACTCCCCTCTAGTGGTTTTAGCAAAGTGGGGGAGAAAAACTAAGATCATTCCCTGTCGCTGATCTTTCAATTGATGGTTTTACAACTTGGCTTTCCTGGGGTCTCATCTCAAATAAACATTGACTTGTCTGACCTCCTAGAATGTTGTTGTTTTGAGCATGAAATAATGTGATTTGTCAATTATTTTTTCACCTACAAGATGCATAACAATTGACTTTTTTTGGCCTGTATTCCATATGTGCTAGTCTATATGGTCAACATTTCCATTGTAATTATTATTTTTTCTACAAGAGTAGGCTTCATGTATGGTTCATCCTCAAACACATCCAGCCCTACACAAAACATAGTATTTTCTTTCAAATAGTCCACGATATTTTCTTCATTAATCACTGGGCCTCAACTTGCATTTATGAGAATCACTTCCTTAGACATGATCGATGCCTTGTCTTTGTTAATCAAATGATAAATATTCTTTTCCAATACAAGATGAAGGTTTATCTGGTCAACTTCTCTCAGAAAATTGTCAATAATGGAACTCATTTTCCATGTAACTAGTGCTTCATCTTAGGACACAAAAACAAAAGTTTCGATAATTTGTCGCATATTTTTCAAGTCAAGTGGACTGGTATAAATCATAATATATGGGGTTCATTCTAAAAAATTCCACAATCATTTAGACATACACAGAGTCAATTCTTCTAAATTCCATCTTAATTTTGCATCTATCAAGCGCCACGAGGGATTGAATCTCTCAAGGTGAAAACCTATTTTTTGAGTGAAAAACATGAGGAAAGGTTTTCACCTTGAGATATTTGATCCCTCTCGGTGCTTGATAGACCTGGAGTTAAGATGTGTCTAGGATGGTTTCAGCCGTGTGTGGCCAAGGAAAATCTATCAAACATATGACCAAGTTTATCAATTATATGTGAAAAACATCTAATATTGGTAAACCATTTTAAATATGTTTGAGGTTTATCTAGTCATTTTAATTTTAATTTTTCTTAGTGATAAGTATTATCAATAACTTTAATGATGAAAATTGATGAAATAAAAGTTTTCAATGAAAAGTGACAATGTAATAGTGTTGGATGATAGAAAATGTGAATAATAAAATTGTAGCCAATTACAAATTGTCTCCATTGCGATCAATCTCAAACTATTTTCTTCTAATATTCTTATTGTCATGCTTGTTAGTTTTCTAATATTTTCATATCGATTATATGGAAAGGAAAGTTGAAATTGTAAGCCATTTTAATATTTAGATTGAGTTGTTGCAGTAAACATCATACCTTATCTCTCTTTGCTCTCCAATATTTATAGGTTGAATTACTATAACAGAAAAATCAATGTACATTGTCGATAATTTTTTTCACTTACACTGAAATCAATGCACTATTGATTCAATCACTTTAAAATTAATGTACCATCATACATCCAATTGCATCAAATGAGAAATCAAAGTATACAATCAAATCAATGCATCTAATGCAAGAAATAAAATAGTATTAGAAAACACCATGTAAACTAAAATCAATGCATCTAATCCAAGTAACCAATTAGGATTAGAAATCAACATCTACATTAAAATCAATGGATCTAGTGCAAATAAGAAAATAAGGTTAGAAACCAATATCTACATGGAAATCAATGTATCTAGTGGAAGCAATCAAATAGGATTAGAAATCACCATCTACACTAAAATCAATGAATTTAGTGCATGCAATCAAATATGATTAGAAATCATCTACATTGAAATCAATGCACCTAGAGCAAGCAACCAAATATAACTATAAATCAACATCTACATTGAAATTAATGCATCTAGTGCAATAAATCAAATAGGATTAAAAATCACCATCTACACCAAAATCAATGCATTTAGTGAAAGAAATCAATTAGGATTAGCGATCAACATCTACATTAAAATCAATGCATCTAGTACAAGTAAGAAAGTAATATTAGAAACCAACATCTACATTGAAATAAATGCATCTAATGGAAGCAATCAAATAGGATTAGAAATAACAATCTTCACTGAAATCAATGCATTTAGTGAATGCAATCAAATAGGATTAGAAATCATCTATATTGAAATCAATGCATTTACTGCAGGAAATCAAATAGGATTATAAATAAAAATCTACATTGAAATCAACGCATGTAGTGCAATAAATCAAATAGGATTAGAAATCACCATCTACACTGAAATCAATGCATCTAGTGCAATAAATAAAACAGGATTAGAAATCACCATCTACAATGAAATCAATACATTTAGTGCAAGAAA
>APFE031144384.1:0-10337 GCA_000404065.3 Pinus taeda
TTTTAACTTCAAGGTCTGAGGTTGTGATATACCTATCATGGCTGATAATGACACTTGCGGAGTACTTCCGTCATCTAATTCTGGTGAGAATTCTAGGGCGTCTTCTGTGTCTTCTACGTCATAATCTTCACTGTTTGAGTCATTGGTTGCTTCACAATTATATAGGTTCTTTGGTTCTTTTCCTTTAGCACATCTATGTTTGGAGTCCCACTTCTCACCACAACGTTTACATTTACCCTCTTTTATTCTTTGCATTTCCACATTCGATTTTTCATCTTCACGACGATGCGGTGGAACATATCTTGTATTATTTGAGTCCACATACTGGGGTATTCTTCGTCTTGCATAAGCTTTTTCTGCTGTTGACCAAAATATTGGTTCGGATTTCTTTTCCGCTGTTTTTTGCTTTTCGTCTTGCTACTTCTATAGATGTAATGTCATGCATCTCAAGTTCTGCTTGTAAATGAGATTTAAGTCCCGAGATGTATGACTAAATTAAACGAGATTCTGATAACCCAGGCACTCGAGTTACTAAGGTCTCCCATTCTTGAGTGTATTCATCCACACTTCCTTTTTGTCGTAATTTGATGAGTTTTGAAAAGAATTCTTCTTTCTTTACACCTTGGAATCTTTTGAAGAATTCATCTTTAAATTTCCTCCAGCTAATGACATGTGTTGTCTTTTTCCACCACATGTACCAATTATATGCTTCTCCCTCCATTTTCATGGATGCATGTCTGAGTTTTTCGTCATCGTCAGTGATGTCATATCTCAAAGTATTCTTCTGCTTTATTTATCCATGCAACATTGTTTTTTTCGTTCCCATCGAATTTAGGCATTTCAACTTTTACCCTCTTCTGGTATGTGGCTAATGGTTGAGCAAAAAAAGGGTGTTGATTATTAAGGGTATCCCAAGGTTGCTTGTTTGTAAAGGCAGTGTTACTTGCTTCTTGGTGGGGTGTTGCTGATTTTTTTGGGGATTCAACTTTGTCATGAGAGTCTGTGGACTTAGTTGAATCTGACGAAATGTTTTCTTGATTCTTTTCACCTTCTTTTAGTAGTTGTTCGGGTGTACAATTCGACCTTTTACACAGACTTGTCAGCATTGTTAGGACCTCTTTGTCCCTGCTTTCTGTCTCGGCTGGTAAGTTTTCCATTATTTCTATTCGATTGTCGTATTTTGAAGATTTATTGATTTGTGTTCGCTTGTCCCCAAGCTTGGCTTCGACTTTATTTAATTTTTATTGACCTCGTCGTGGTTGTTATTTATCTTTGCTCCGCGTCCAGCAATCTTCTGGAAATCCGCCATTGTCAACTTGTCGACATGAGCGGGGTTTGCGGGGGTGTATTTACTTGCCAGCTAAAATATTTTTTCCCCCTTATATTTTTTTTTTTTTTAGCTAATTAAATTTATATACATATATTTAATTAATTAAATAAATTTAATTAATTAATTATAATATATATATATTATATATATATATATATTATATCTATATATATATTTATATATATATATAGTGTGATTTTATGATAACTTTTAATTTATTTTAATTAATTAAATTACTTTTATAATATACCGTAGTTATAACTATTACATATATAATTTTTTAATTAATTAAACTCTCTGGGTCCTCCCTTCGGGCTATATGTTTTATACTTAATTATATAATTATAACAATATTATATGTTTATTTATATGTCACGTTATATATTATTACTATATAACTGTATATAATATATACTTACCAGGCTGTATATTGGTTATATATAACCTATATAATGAAAAATTACCAATGAAATCCAATGAAACAAAAAAAATTGTGTGAAGACTGCTAAGAGATACGTCACTGAAAATCGTGAATACTGCTACCAAATACTACTTTCGTTCGCAGATTGTAATCGACAGGTGTCACTCGGCAGCGAAAGAGGCCCTGGGCACTTTAAATGAACAAGAAATCACGGCCTTTAATACCCTCGGCGGTCACTCGGAATTAAACGCTTTTCCTCTCGACCACACAACAAATCAAACCAGCAGCGTGGCAGTCTGTACACAAATTTACTGATGTAGTCACTTACAACTGAACGCAACGGATCTTACCAAACTCAACCGAACGGCTCTGTTCGTTACCAATTCGAAGAATGAAATGGACAAATACACTCAGTATAAGATTGCGTGATATTTCTTTTTTAAATTCGATTGTTGGTCTGAGCAGAGCGAACGCTGAAATTTTCAGGCAATAGGGAAGATGTCGAGCAAAAATTTTAGGCAGATTGGGAAATGTCAGGCAGCGGGGAAGGATGAATTTCGATGGGGAAGGATGAACGTCGATGGGAGAATGGGTGGATGTCGATGTCAGGACGGTTTGAACGGCTCAACAAGAGAGACGTGGGCAGTAATAAAGAAACAGAGTGATGAGGAATAGCGAACAGTGGCGGCTGTAACAATCCCGGAAGGCGGAAGCGTGTGGCAGACGACTTGCAGGGTTGAAGAACAAGGCGTTGGCTGGCAGCGTCTACAGAAAATGGTGGTGGAAGAAAATAACACTATCAGAACGCAACTTCTGTGTATTTGCAGGTGGACAAGCGAGAATCGACCTGCTCTGATACCAGATGGCGTATAAAAACTTCTGATACGCAGAAAATATGTATAAATATTTTATTAATAAGATGAAATTACAGATAGATGAGATTACAATTGCGGTTGCCTGGCTTATATACCGCCATAGGCACCTTTTGGGAAAGGGCACGATCTTATGATCGTGCCCTTTCATCTAACTAAACCTAAAATTAAACAATAATCTAAAATTAACTAATTTTTACATAACAGATGATGAGATCTTTAATGAAGGTTTGATGTAGTAACCTTCCTTCTAGGTCAATAGGTTTTCTTCTTCTTTCATTGTGTTCTTTTGCAAGTGATTCCCTTTGACAAGCAATCTCTTCTTAAGATGATCTTCAAGCTGCGTTCTCTTCTTCACCTTAGCTCTGACCCCATGTTGGAGAATCTAGTAGGGCAGCGATTTAAATCTATTCTCCTTTAACCTTAACTTTAGTTATCTTCTTATGTTCTTTATTAGGTCTTTTCATCAAACAATTATCAAGAGCAAAAGCAATAAAGACAATAGACACAAGAAGTAGGCTCCAAGCTAGGGAAAAGCCCCACCAAGGGGAAAACCCAAAAATAATCTCATCTCTCCTTATATAATCAGTTCAAATGAGAAAATCAAGACCCAAATACCAAAGTCAATACCTCCTCCAAGCACCAAGTCAGCCCGTCAAGCTAGTCAAATCCTTCAAGGTCAACAAGAATCAAACCTTCCTTGAATTGCTTCAATTATAGTATTCGGTCCTTTACTTCAGATCTGCAATTTCGGCTTCTTGTAGACAACATAAACCCTAGCCTTCTTGCATGTGTCAACCTTCCAAGATATTCTTCCTCAAGCAAATCAAGGTCTTCAATGTCAACGGAAGTCAAACTAGGTCGAATCAGAGTTTCAACCCTCTATATTAGACATGCAAGTCAGACTTGCAATTTTCGACCTTCAAAAGCCCTAATTCTTCGCACGTGTGAGTGAAAATAGTCACAAATTTCAGATTTTCAATTTTTTTCTTGAAATGCTTCGTTTTCCTAGACCTTTGCTCTTCTTTCTTCTTTCTTCTTGCTTGAGATCGAACTACAAAAGTGTGTCAATTAGGTTGAAGTCCCTTATATATATGTTTCTCTTGTGGTCGAACTAGGCCTCTTTAGGCTGACTTCTCATAGGTAGGGCCGACTTGTGCTTGGAGGTTCATATTGACTTTCTAGACTCAATAATACCTTTTACATGTTACAACCTGCCCAATAGGGTTTTATACAAACGACAAAGACTCTTTTGACTCAAGAAAAATATTCTTTTGACTTGACAAACCCTAAGAGCATGAAATGCAAGCTTGACCTAGATGACCAAAACAAATAGAACATGAAACCCATGCTTGAAAATAATATTTTTCTTTCTTATTTTGCTTGTAACATAAGATATACATAATGACATGAGTATAATGATAATTTTGAAGACCGACACTGGTTACATTTTCCAACAGTTATGAGGTTAGTGGTTACTAAAAATAAGTAAAATGCCATTAATAGATCCCAAATTTGGCACTAATATATATAACTGCATGAAAAAGCATATGTGTATTAAATTATTTTCTCAATTTCGAGAAATCATATGCCAATAAAACTTCAACTTCAATTTTCCATAAATACTTTTAAATATTTGAAAATGAAAACCAATAACTAGTATACTGTTTTAAAATATGAACATATATTTATAATTAATGGACAACTGATACACGGTCAAAAACATATTGTAGTGCAATATTTTAAAATACAAATACATATATATAACTAACAAACAATTGATACACGGTCAAAAACATATTGTATGGCTGTAGGCTATCTGCTAGACTTTTTGGAGGGTTTTCGACACCTTTTCTAGGTTAAATTTGCCCATAATCTGGCAGGGTTTTGCTGGAATCACAAGTTTGAGTTGTGAACTCTCCACAATCCCGGTGATCTAAGGGTTTTTTAGGGTGCTGAATTCATATATGTAGTCAAAAACCCAGTTTAAACAACAAAAAGGAAGATTTGACAAAATAAAAATTTCGTTGGATTTTGGCCAAAATCTCTAAAAAGTCACATAGTTAGACAGTGACTATTAAATGCAATATAACCTACCTTGCTGCTGCAGGCATATAAAACGAAAAGAAAAGTAGGAAAAAACAATTTGAAAGGTCCAAGCATATATTATATTGTAAATTTAGATGAAATTGGCATGATCAGTGCTTAATCATTATCACTTTCGTTTAAACATCAATATCATATTTGTTGTGTCAAGAGGCACTCTCCGGCCTAGTATGGAATAGATGTTGTAATGTCCTGTCCTGTTATGTAACTAGAGTAGATCCATCTTAACTCCGGATCTACCGAGCACCCAGAGGGATCAAATCTCTTGAGATGCAAACCTCTTTTAGAGTGAAAAGAGATTTGATCCGTATCGGCGCTCGGTAGATCTGGTGTTAAGATGGATGTAGATTGGTAAGCATAATAAGCTATACCGTATAGTATTATGCACAACCCTTACCCTTGCCAACTATGAAAAATCTGAGCAATTTAAAAAGGGTTGAGTGACATTCCATTATTGGCCACTAGACACAAGCTTTAGCTTTAGGAAACTTAACTATAACTAATTTTAATTTGTAATAAGGTCCATGAAGTATCTATCAGAAAGAGAACTATCTTTATAGCAGTTTTTTTGTCCTCATATTTTTTGTTGATGATAACTATGTTAAACATGAAAGACATTCACTTCTCAATAGATTTTGCAAACTTTTACAACTGTGTTAAAAACCAGTATAAAATACGTTGGTTTTGTAAAGAGACTAAATTCACATTTCAGATTATGAAGGGAATTGAATTAGGAATTTATTTAAACATTTAGTACACAATCCAAGTTACTACTATCTGATTGTTTCCATAATGATTGAGGTTGGGATGGTGGAAGCAATGAATTTGAATGACTCCTTGAACCCAGCTACAATATGTAAAAGCTGAGATGGTCTGAAAAATGAGAAAGAACAAGAATTATCCTTTTAAAATGTTGCATTTTCGTTTTTCTTGACATGGAGGCTTCTTTTTGAAAATTTCCCATTGAAAATACAATATTTAAATCATTAGAAATCCAAATTGAAAACCATCATACAAAACCCATGTTTTGAACTGCGATTTGTACAAAAAATTTATATTCAATGCATTACAAAAATAATGGATGGGAAAAATGATCATATTGTTCAATCATCAATGTCCATGATTTTCAAAACTGAAGCTATATTCTTGGATTATCCCAGAAATATGCCCAAAACATCCCTGAAATCTGTTCAGAACATCTCTGAAATCTGTCCAGAATGCCTTGGGGATGGCCAGGAAGTCCTTGAGTCCCTGATGAAGTCCCCTACAGTTTGGCGATGTTTCCTGAGGGTCCAAAAGTCCTCAGAACATGGGGATGCAGGGTACGTTGGTTTTTTTTTTGTGGGGGTGTGTGGAGGGGGACAGGTCCCCATGCAACATCGGATAACACTAATAAACCGTCTATTTGTTTCTAATCACTCTGAACTTCCAGTTATTCTGGGGCAGAATTCACTTCTAAGGCGTACACCACAGAATTAGTTTACTTGGAGGATTACTACTTTATTTGTCATTGGAAATTTAGAAAATTCTACAAACTTATGGCTGAATTTTTTCACTTAGTCAACGAACATGTGAGCTTTTGGTAAAACTTTATTCCGATTCATAATTTTCTGCAATTACTCTACAGCTACAACTTTAGATTAAAGTGTTACTATATAATTTTGGACAGTCAAGAATATTATGTTCCTACTCGGTGAAAAATTCAAAATGTTAGGCTGGTTCAAGGAAACTTGACTCAGTCAAGTTACCAGCAGTTTTTTTGGCACCAGGTTGATGGGCACGCATGGTTTTGCCCATGCTATTTATCTTTAATGTATACTATTTAAAATCTGAAAAGCTCAATGTTAATTTGTTCTAGTGGCCATTAGGATTAAGCAACAATGTTTTTAAACACCACTACTCCTCTTGGTGTTTTGTGATCCTAACACAAAAAAGGTCTGACACCACCATAATAAATCGGCTATTCATTTTAACCATCCCTAACTTCCAGTTATTTTGGGGCAGAATTCATGAAATCAACATAAAGATGAATTCTTTAAACCTTATTTAGAAATTTTAGTTGCTCCATAGTTAAATGTTAAAATTGGCAACTAGGGCCAAACTCCATGTGGGTCATCTTATTAATTGAAGCTGATATTTTTCTTGGATCCCTCTCATCGAGAGGTGTAGGATTGATCTAAATATCATTCGATTCCGATAAGTATTCATGGAGATATGAATTTATTTGTGTTATGGGACAATTCGTCAAGGTTGGCCAGCAATCAAATAAACCTCACTTGTGCTCAATGTTTTAGTATAAAGAGAGGTGACTTTCAAGTCATTTCAACACACTTGGGATCTCTTCCTCTTTACTTGTCTTTGGGTTTTAGTAGCAGGAGAGATTCTAAGGGATAACGCTGCCTTAATCCAGAGGGCAGACGCTGGAATTGCCGGAATTGCCAGAATTGCCGGGAAAAGCCGGAAATGCTGGAACTGTCGGGAACAGCTAGAATTGCGGGGAATAGTAGGAATTGCCGGGAAAGTTGTTGTAGAGGGTAGAAGCTGGACTTGCCGGGAAAAGCCGGAATTGCCAGGAACAGTGGGAATTACGGGAATTTCCTGACCTGTCGGGAACTACCAGAATGGGCAAGAAAGCTGACGCAGAGGGCAGAAGCTGGAACTGTCGGGAATAGCTAGAATTGCCGGGAACAGCCGGAATTGCCGGAACTGCCGGGCACTGTCGGGAACAGCCGGAACTGTTGGGAACAGCCAGAGCATCGGTCTCCGAAAGAGAGCAGCATGCAGGGGACAACTAACTAACATTGGGACAGTTGTATTGTACTTAGCAGCAAATATACCAAGCACGCAATGTTACAGCGAGCATGCAAGGGACAGCTAGCATGCGACAACAAGCAAGCAAGGGACAACAAGCAAGCAAAGATGCAACCAACACATAGGTCAGTGTGGCAACATGGTGCAACAATGGCACATAATGCAATACAATGATGGGTACAATCACGATTAATGAAGCGTGATGAGATGCAGCATAGTGATGATGGGTGCAGCTTGGTGAGGTGCAGCATGATGACGAAATGCAACACAACGATAGGTGAAGGAGTCACCTTGGAGAATCAATTGAAGCAATATGTCTTCAACTGATCTCATGTATCATCTTCTTAGAGATGATCTATGCTCTTATCTAGATAAGTCAAAGTGTTGACTTTTGTTGTAAACGTACTATCTCTATCTCTTTGCTGAACTATTGAAACATATAAGCAGGAATTGATCAAGGGTTTCCTCACATTGGGAGTTTGTCCCTGGCTAGCGCACATCTGTGTGTCCTCTTGTCTGTGCTTGTCTTCTGGATTTTTATGTTTATGTTCTATCTGCAGTTTTTACTTTAATGCTGATGTGATTGCTAATCTGGAAAAGATATTGAGCTAACTGTGAAAATTGAAATAAATTGCTCTAAGCATAGAACATACCTAAAATTAACACTAAAACTTTTACCAATGGAGATGCACTAAGTTTTCAATTGCTCCATACCTAAAACTTTTACCAATGGAGATACACTTCTCAGCAAAAAATTCCAAAGCTGCATTGGAAAATCTACAATGTAACTTAAACGGGATGAAACAGAAACTTTCAAATTCTGTTATGAAATTTCCGAAAATTGCTTTTGGATTGTAAACAAATATGTACCTCAAAATCAATGTCCTTGATGAAAGATCCAGTTTATTTTCAAACATAACCCAAAAATAGGCCTTGAGAAGGATCCTAATAATCTGTTTCATCATTGTCCCAGTTTTCTTTAATCCCGCATTTCACCAATATTGAAGACTATCTGGGGGGACAATCAACACAAAATTGGATAAGCAAATTCTTTTTCAAGTTGAAAATATCCTTGTTAAGCTTCTTGTGCAAGGAGTTATATTAAAAGCAGACCAGAAATCTAGGAGCCTTAATATTTGCATATGGGAAACTCTAGGAGCTGTATCTATTTAACACTACCCCTCCCTGAAAGAAATAGAGAATATTTATGTATTCAAGAGCAAAGCTAATTGTAAGAGATCTGGATTCTGATGCTGCTGAATGGTTTAATTAGTGTACTGTTTTTTTTTCACCTACAAAGGATGCTGAAATGGCTGGGCTGCCATATTCTGCAAACCCTGAACTTTGAATGTCGGAGGGTTCATGAAATGAACCATGCAGGCTGCAGCTATGTTTAGGGACATTGTGATAAGTTGTCATCATCATTTTCATGGGCAAACATGGGAAGAAACGAAGCTTCCCTCTAGGTTCAGGGTATTGACGATGTTCAAGTTGGAATACGGATTTGAAGAATATCAAGTTAAGCTTTAAATTGATTTTGAGCAACACTGATTACTAGTTTAGAGCCAATGGACTTTGGCTATCTGTGATTTAGTATTAACTGCTTCCATATAAAAGGGAAAATTGTATTCTCATTATCTAGCCATTAAACATACTCTTCTTCCAAGTGATAGATGCATTCAGCAGAACAAACTTCGTCATCTGTACTAATTTGTCATTTTTGTTTCCCACAGTTCGAAGGGAGCTGGAAGTGATGTCATTGGAATTGATCTTGGCACCACAAACTCGTGTGTAGCAGTCATGGAGGGGAAGGCCAGTTTTCTTTTCTTTATTCTACTTAAAATCTGTTAATATTTCAAAAAAAAAAAGCTAGGCATGGGGTACACTTGCAAATCTGCAGTTTCATGGGATTGAATAATTTTAATGAAGTATAAATGAAGCTATGAAAGAATGCCTGTGGCTTAGTTATCTCTAACCAGTGAGTCATCTTTTACTCTTGTTTAGAATCCAAAAGTTATTGAAAATTCAGAAGGCTCTCGTACAACACCATCGGTGGTGGCTTTCAATCAGAAAGGAGAGCTACTCGTAGGCACCCCTGCAAAGCGTCAAGCAGTGACAAACCCAACTAATACACTCTTTGGAACCAAGCGTTTGATAGGAAGAAAATTTGATGACCCACAAACACAGAAGGAGATGAAAATGGTTCCATATAAAATTATTAGAGCTCCAAATGGTGATGCTTGGGTTGAAGCAAATGGACAGCAGTATTCGCCCAGTCAAATTGGTGCATTTGTTTTAGGAAAAATGAAAGAAACTGCAGAATCTTATCTTGGGAGGAGTGTTGCAAATGCTGTTATAACTGTTCCAGCGTATTTCAATGATGCACAAAGGCAGGCAACAAAAGACGCAGGAAGAATTGCTGGCATGGAAGTGAAAAGAATAATCAACGAACCTACTGCTGCTGCTCTGTCATACGGGATGAACAATAAGGAAGGTTTGGTGGCTGTTTTTGATCTCGGGGGAGGAACATTTGACATTTCTATCCTTGAAATATCAAATGGTGTGTTTGAGGTAATCAGATAGATACGATGAAAGATTTTACAGTAGTTCAATTGTCACATGCTGCTTTTGGTCCCAAACTTGTTATTACCTGTCTCTTTTTTCAAGTCTTTCTACTGTCTTGCAGGTAAAGGCTACAAATGGTGATACTTTCTTGGGTGGTGAGGATTTTGATAATGCATTATTGCAGTATTTAGTTGATGAGTTCAAAAAAAATGAAGGCATCGATTTATCGAAA
>APFE031144385.1:13646-101110 GCA_000404065.3 Pinus taeda
CAACGAGTTCAGAATCTAACCTCACTATCAAACGTCGAATCCCGAATGAAATAGATTCAGACAATAACTCAATCACTGCACTGTATTCTGCAATGTTGTTTGTCGTTTGACAGAGGCTCACCCCATGCATAGAAACTAACTCGTCAGAGGGCGAATAGATAACCCAAGCTGCGGAAGAGATATTCCGTGTACTACGACAAGCACCATCAGCGAATCCAATGTACGTTTGGAGAGGCATCACTTTCACATTTAAAAATAGACTAAATTTTATCATAAATGGATAATAAGTAGGGAGTTTCGATTATTAATACATTAAAGTTTTTGCTAAATCAAAATAACCCTGGTATCACCCCATTCTTTTGATATCCAAAAATTGTTAACGTGATGTTTTATAAACTATCAAAAGGATATTAAAATAATCGAAGTGTTGAAAGAATTTTTGATAATAAAATGTGGGAAATACAAGAAAATTCACTCGCGTACTGAAGAGGCTTGTGGCAGCTTGTAAATTCATCTATGATACTAAGATAATCTTCATCAGGATACAGAACGAGCCTACATGCAATGAAGCAATGCCCAAATTAAGAGATATTATGACAATGTGAGAGTGAGTCTCAAGTTTAAAGGGACTATTCCCAACTCAAGTAGAGACACACCACACAACAGGATCTACGCATCTTTCGATGGAGTATTCCACCCGGATGCGACAATCACATAAACAAAGGCAAGCAGATAGCATGTACAACACCTAGCGAAGTAGTCCACGCGAGTGTGACAGTCGTTATAGAAATTTTGCGAGAATGAGTTTGTCTAGTGTTTGACGGAATAGTCCATAGAGGCAAGACAACAATAACAACTGATACAACACATTTCCAACAACATATGCACTAAAACAACCAAAATAGTTCAACTATCTTAGTACAAGTTAAAGCAACATGCATTACAAGCATCCAAAGAATAGTCTTACAAATGAATACAATACATTTGTGAAAATGCGTTGGCCCGTGACAGGCTTCTCAATTAAGCAAAAGTTACAAGACACCTTCATACACCATGCATCACTAGCCCCAATAGTGCATCATTGGAGCTGTTGCTTTCTCCTCAAAGAAAATATTACAGACCCTCAAGGCTATGTGGGAGGAGCCAAGGTGAAAAGTCTTTTGCATGTACAAATGAGGGGTGTATATAGCCAAGGGTGAAACTGGCCCTTGTGACTCTTCAACTTCCCTCATGACTATTCGACTTACATGACTCTTTAACTTCATATGTGGGTCTCTTGGACTTCCACATTACATTACATTTATTACACAAGTATGACCCAAAGTAGTGATGTGGCCAAGGCAACTCATGACACAACACGACATGACACCGCTGGTATGCACATGTTGTTTGTGTTGTTTGTCTCAAGATGTTGTGTTGCTGAGTGATGAGCGTGCATGTGGTGAACCACAGCTTCACCTCTGAGTGGCAAAGTGTGTAGAGTCTTCACTAGTCTTGGTGTTCGCTTGATGGTTCATGCATGTTCATGTGTCTCCTTCGCTTGCTAGTGCATGTGTGTTCATCCAATCATGAGCAAGTCATCTAGCATGTGCTCCTTGTTCATCTCGTTCATCGTCATGCCATGTCTCATCCATGTACATGTTTCTGCAATCACTCATGATTAGACGAAATCAAATCCAGAAATCCCCTAATCTACCATGATACATTGTCTTTCGTATCTAGGTGCAAGTGACCAGGAGAGAGGACAAGGCTCTGAAACAACGCAGAGCACATGTCAGGATTGAGATGCGAGGCTCTGAGGCACTGTCAGGAAAAACTGCACAGAGGTCATTGAGAGGCTAAGTTGGGAAGTTCAGGACAGTAGTGACATTTGTGGGATATGGCTCAAATGGGAGGCAGAATTGCACAGATTTTTCGAGGAAGGAAACGTGGCAAGTAGGAAGAACTGGAAGTGAAAACTATGCAGTTTTCTAGAGGAGGTTGGGATCAAGCTGCGGAGCTTGCTAGTCAGAACTACATAGTTCTAGGAGGCATTCAAGCAAGACAGGACTATGTAGTTTCCGAGCTGAGCAGGGTGTCGGGCAGCAGGTGGACTCTCAATGAAAATTGTGTAGTTTTTGGGAGGAGTGGAGAGCAAGCCAGCAAGGGGACTGCCTAGAAAAACTACACAATTTCTCGAGACAATGCAGTGACAGGCAGCAGGTGCATGTCCCTCATGTCTGTGCATTTTCTTCAGGAAGTGTAGGCAAGTAGGTTGGACAGCTTCTACTCAATTTTGGAGATGAGTGCAGCCCTGGGTCACTGCTCAAGTCAAATTCTCCGGTTGACCAGCGGGAGGCTTGATGGATAGGCTTGCGGGGAGCGCAGACTGAGATGTTGTCTTGGATAACTCTTGGGCTATTCTGGGTGACATTCAGTCGGGTTGATTCTATAATTGTGCAATGCATACTGCCTGGAGGGCAACCTCAAGCTCTGCATAGTTCTGGGAAATAGTGCTTGGTCACTGAGGGCTAAGACTGCGCAGTGCAGCTTAGTGGAGGTTCAGCTGATGGAGGGTGGTCCAGTCGACATATTTTCAGAAAAATGGTTGTGTGTGAGCTATTGAACTCATGTATACATGACCTTTTGAATACATGCTCAACATGACTTGACAATAAGACACCTCAAACCAACAAGACAATATGTCTCAATGTGATTGTCTAAAGGTTGAGAGCGACAAGTGCGACACTTGAGATTGATCATCAAATGACCATGACGACACTTGCACGACATTGATTACAACTTCGTGTGTTTGTGCGATAGATGTTTACATAGAGAACACAACTCATACACACAAAGACAAACCTTCAACATCACTAGAACAAGGTCACAAGCATGACATAGCAATCAACATGTTGAAGACGAAAGTTGGTCAAACAAGTTTTAAGGGAGCAAGACACGTAGAGGAAACACATGAAATGAGGCTTTTGTGTTTACACCCATGCATGTTACTGAAGATAGGATGATATGAAAATGACAAGCAGTCCTGCAAACTCAACTAAGAGGTGCACTTTGTAAGGCATTCTTTACTTACCATACTTACCCTTGAGATGATCATGCATTCGATGGAGTTTGCATGCGGTCCTAATCTTTTTCCATCACTTTGTCACTTTGTCCTTCTCCTCACTGAATGCAAGATAGATAGGGCAGCTTGGACAAAACTGTGCAGTTTTGAGGCATAGGAAAATGTTGCAAGATGGGGTCCTAGGAGGACACCTCTATGTAGTTTCTAAGTGTAGTACAGCCTGGGAAGCTGATCTAAAATGAATATCTTAGATTACTTTTAAGGTATTACAGTCTCATGTGCATGGATTTGTCTATACTACTTAGTTCAATGGATCAATAAGATTGCAATTAATATCGACAATGAGCAGTTAGAGAAACATAATAGACAAACACACATAAGCACAACAAATTTAATATGAAGTTCACCCAAAACTCTTGGGCTACGTCTCCTGGTCCAGCCTTCAGTGGTGGCCTCTCTACTATGTCTTCAAGAGCAAAGTTTTCCAAAGTATGAGCTCAAATTGAGTCTCAACACAACAGATGCAAACAACAGGAGTTTTGCTTGAATCCCTCAAGCCTCTCTGAGTACACAGACTCTTTCTTTCACTCTCTGTCTTTTTTCTCTCTCTGTCTCAGTACTACCTCTCTGTCTTTGTAAGTCTGTGGCTTTAAAGCCAGTCGGTGTTGTATGTTCGTTTCCCCTCCTCGGGCGCTCTGGCTCCCGGCCTTTGTCCACTTGAATCCCCTTCTGAGCGTTAGCAATCATTGCTAACTGCCTTTCAAGATGGTGGCCACCTGTTCTGTAACATAATGGACCATCACCTGTAAAAAGTCACCCAAACGCGTCTATCGGACTTCAAAAATCATTAATTCCACCTTTTATTCCCTTCGGATCTGTCTTTGGGCGTGATCGCAGGTGCTTGTTGATCAACGGCTATTATTTATTTCGGGTGGCTAACGCGCACGCAAATTACCCACCCGAAAAGGGTGGTTTTCTCTCTCCGGTGCCTAGCCACGTGGTAGCCAGTGTATGGGATTGGGCAGAGCCCGACCAAAACCACTTACAGCCTACGGCTCGCCCAAAATCCCACTCATTTCATGGTTTCCCTTTGTATTTGACAAATACATTAAACATTGTAAATGGCTCGAGGGCGGACTTGAAATATTGTATATTATCATTTATAGTTCCATCAGGTCTGAAGATATATATATATATCTCACAAGTCGCGTATGTATCGGCCCCGCTCCATGGTGTTGCTCCAATGCGATATTACAATATCGCAATCGCAAGTCACATGGTCCTTGGTCCTCCGTAAGCCTTCACCTTGTGTTTCGCCGATGCGATATCGTGATTCAACTTGGGCCATCGTTCTGCACACTTGATCGACGGTCCTCGTTGATCCGCACTAATCGCAATAGCAACTATTATATGGTTGCCCCCGATAGCCTCCACCTGTCACCGCCAATTGTGATGTGCCGATCAGATCTGGATCACTGATCGGCTAGATCCATTTGCTCCTATGCAAAGTTCCTTTGACTTCCGATAAGCTTGTTTTTTCACTGTTTCCTTATGTTTTTCGCTGCTGATAGTGTTTTCCACCATTTTGTGAAGGTTTTCCTTTTGTGATAGTTTTGATGTTGATGACTTATAGGGTGTTTTGGATCCATTTTGGATCATGCCTTCCCACTGAAAAAATATTTTGGAACACCAAAATTTGGTTTTCAAGCATCGATCAAGTGAGGATACAGCTTCCTCACTTTTCCAATTTCCATCCATTGTGCACTGCTTGGTTTTGAACCTTTGAGTCCAACTCTGAGGTACTCAATATCCCCTCTGCGCGTAGTTCTCACCTTCCTGTCCAGAACTATATCTTCCTGCAACTCATTAAGATATTCAGGCAACAAGTCATCAATAGAAGGAAACTGGCTTTGCTCTTCGGGATCTTCAATTAATGAAGGTTCAAACAGTCTCAAATTTTTTGCATTTACCACTGAATAGATGTGCATGTAAGCTGGAAAATCAAGGCGAAAATCGTTTTCACCAATCTTATCAAATATCTTGAAAGGCCCATACCTTATTGATTTCAACTTCTTTCCTTCACCCTGCATTCTGTCTTTGCTGATGTACAACCAAACTTGATCACCAACTTGGAAGCTATGCTCCATCTGATGCTTATCATGCCTTGCCTTGTACTTGGACTAGCTTTTTTCCAGTTGTTCCTACACTGCCTAGTGAATTTCTTGGATTTGTTCAATGAACTTGGTTGCTTTGTCCACATCACTATGTCCATCAACCGCTATGTCTTTTCCAAAGAAAAAATCCAAGGGAGACTTTGGTGTGAAACCAAAACAAGTCTCAAAATGAGATCTTTGTGTGAGAAAGTGTTTCACACGGTTGTAAGCATGTTGCACATAACACAAATGTTCATCCCAAAGCTTGGGATGTTTGTTGAATTGCCCCTAAGCAACTGGATCATTGTCCTGTTGACCACGTCTATTTGGCCATCTATTTGTGGATGAAAGGTTGTGCTCTTCTTCAGTCTAGTGTCCATTAATTCCCACAGACTTGACCAAAACTTCCCAACAAATCAGGAATCTCGATCAAATACAATGGAAGTGGGTAACCCAAAATGAACCCAGACATGCTGAAAGAATAACTTCGTTGTTTGTTCAGCTATAATCTGCTTGTTATAAGGTATCAAAATACACATTTTGCTGAACCTGTCCACAATAACATATAAATAGTCATGACCTTTTCTATATTTTGGCAATCCCCAAACAAAGTCCATGGAAACACTTTCCCAAGGATGAGAAGGAACTGGAAGTGGAGTGTACAAGCCTAATTTTCTATTGTTGGGCTTGATTTCAGCACACATGGTACACCCTTTAATATATCTAGAAATTGTTTCATGCATTCTTGGCCAATAGCAAAATCTTTGCAGTTGTGCAACTATTTTACTTACACCAAAATGACCTGATATAAGAGAAGTATGTGCTTCCTGAATTATGTTAACTCATTCAGTTTGTGGAATGCATAACTTTCCCAAATGATACAAGAGTTCATCCTTAACATAATAATCCAATTCTTATCCTTGCTTTCCATGACTTAAAGTTGCATATACATCTTTAAAGTCTATATCTTGAGCATATTGTTTAATGTAGCTTTCATGCATTACTGGGTTATGCTTAAGTATAGTAGATGCATTTATGGTTGGTATTGACAACATATCTGCAACTTTATTGTGTATGCCTTTCTTATATCTGATGACAAGATGAAACTGTTGTAGAAAACCCATCCACCTATAGTGTCTTGATTGTTGCAATTTAGTTTGTGAGTACAAGTACTGAAGTTGTTGGTGATCAGTGTGGATGATTATTTCTTTGCCCATTAAGTAATGTTTCCACTTTTTCACACTCTGTACTAATGCATACAATTCTTTATCATATGTGGGATAATTAAATATTGCGGAATTAAATGTCTCAGAATGATAGCATATGGGTTTATCATGTTGCATCAACACTGCTCCCATGGCATAGTCATTGGCATCTGTTTCAATCTCAAATGGTCATTGAAGATCTCGCAATGATAGTACTGGTGCTGAACTAATTTTTTCTTTCAAGGTGTCAAAAGCTTTCTTCTGTTTGCCTCCCCACTCAAACACCTTGTTTAACCCTGTTAAAGCATGTAAGGGAGATGCAATCAAGGAAAAGTTAGCAATAAACTTTCTCCAATATTGTGCTTCTCCTAGGAAGCTCCTAAATTCTGTAGCAGATTTGGGTTTAGGCCTGTTCACAATGACTTCGACCATAGAGGGGTCTATCTTCAATTCACCACCCCCTACAATATGACCCAAATAATTTAAAGATGTTTTGCCAAATTCACATTTTGATAACTTAACATAGAGATTTTCTCTTTTCAAAACATCTAGAGTCTGTTTTACATGCTTCAAATGTTCTTCCCATGTTTTACTGAAAAAAAGAATTTCATCTAAATATACAATTACAAAATCATCAATAAAAGGTCGGAGTACATCATTCATAACTCTCATGAAAGTAGCAGGAGCATTAGTTAAGCGAAAAGGCATAACCAGCCATTCATACAGCCCTTGCTTTGTTTTGAAAGCAGTCTTCCATGCATCTTGTTCTGTTATTCTGACCTGATGATAGCCACTATGCAAGTCCAACTTGGAAAAGTAAACTACTTCTTTCAGCTGATCCAATAGATCATCAATGCAAAGAAGGGGATAACGATTCTTGATCGTTATTTTATTCAGTGCTCTGTAATCAATGCACATCCTCCACGAACCATCTTTCTTTCTCACCAACACGATTGGAGATCCGCACGGTGATGTGCTTGGTCTTATGAACCCTTTGTCGAGCAGCTGCTATACCTACTTCTTGATTTCTGCATTCTCTAAAGCAGATAACCTATACATTCCGATGTTAGGCAATGGAGCATCTTGTTGTAAATGAATATCATGTACAATTTCCCTTTTGGGTGGCAGACCTTTAGGTTCTTGAAATAGGATATCATATTTTGAAACAAATTTTTCTAAATCCATTTTCTGTTTAGCATCACGGCCTTCAAATAAATTGGTTTTATCAGGGTTCTTTTCCTTTACAACCATCAGTAAAAATTTCTTACATGAATTTACAATTCTTTTCATCTGCCCTGAGTTTATGAGAATGTAATTATTTTTGAGTTTATGAGCTCTTACAATATATTCTATTCCATATTTGGCGAGTTGACACTTATTTCCATCTCCATAGAAAATGGCTTTTTTATCATACAAGTAAGGACTTCCTAAAACAATACCCATATGTCCAAGGGAACTCTAACTAACTCAACCTCATCTACAAATGTTGACCCAAAAGCAAACCTAAGTTTACATTATCTAGTCACTTGTAGCTTTGCTTTGTCACATACCCAACCTAATGGATATGGCTTCTTGTGAGGTGTGGTTATTAATCCCAACTTCTTTACAATTGCTTCAGAAATCAAGTTTACTTGTGATCCACTATCAAATAAAGTATCAATCTTTTGATGCTTGGAAATAACTCTAATATGAAAAAGCTCATGCCTTTTCCTCTCATTTTCTTCATTATCAATAGTTTGTGCAAAATTACTAGTAGATGCTTCAGAATTTTTACCTTTTATACATGTGGCTATGGATGTTGTTTCATCACCTGAGTCTAACCCCAAATCTTTCTAAATAGCAGTAGCATTCTTCTTCTTCTTGCCATCGAACTTCTTGAGTTTCAACTCCAGATGCAAAGACCAGCAATGTTCATCATCATGTCCATCCTTCTTACAGTGAGTCCATGAAGGTTTGCCTTTCTATACAGTGTTTTCCTTCCTCTCTTTCCATTTATGCTTCCTCTTTTCCTTGTTCTTGCTTGCAGTGGGTTTTGATGATCCCCCAATCTCTGGGTTCACATTCTTGCCTCTAGCCTCTAGATGTGTAGCCTGAATGGATACCTCATCTATGCTAGTAGGGTTAAACATGAGAATGGTGTCCTCAAATAGCTATGCAGACCACCTATATGCTTCAACAAAGTTTCAGGTGAGTCTAGAGAAATGCCTAGAATTAAAGCTCTTTTTCTAAATTCCTAGGTATAGCTTTGTACACTTTGCCCCTTTAATTGGCAAAGAGTTTGCCAACTCATCATCACTTGCTGCATATAATCTAGTGGATAGAATTTTTTTTAATGGCAAAAACAAATCCACTCCATGTAAAAAGAATTTTACCATGCTTCTTCAAATCAACTTGTGTCCTGCCTTCCCACCACACTAAGGTAGTTCCTCCAAGGCGAAGGCTGGCCAGCTGAATCTTTCTCCTTTCTGAATCGATGTTTTGCACTGTGCAAAATACATCAATCTGTCTAATCTAGTTATCTAGCTTTTCTGCATTTAATTCTCCATCATATATTGGAAAATCAAATTTTACATCTAGTTTAATCACAAAAGTCTTCTTCTTTTTATTTTCAGGGCTAGAAGGAGGTGTTGATGGAGGAGATGATGGAGGAAGCTTTTGCCCTTTCCCTTTGCCCTCTGGGGCATCTAGAGAAGGTTCATCTACTCCTTTATCTTGTTTGGGTGTCAAAGTGCTTTCATCTCGACCTTTCTTGAATTCTCAATACATCTCTTCTACCATGGCTCTCATGGTCATGACACTGTCCATGAATTGAGATTCTGATTCCAAATGAGTTTCTTCTACCATGCTTCTCCTCGAATAGACTCTTCCAATTTCTGGGTTGGCTTTAATAAGTTCTCCTTTTACCAGTTTGAGCTTTGACCTAGTTAGCATTCGCAAAAGTCCAGCACAAGCTTGTCTAACCTTAATAAATCAAAAACCAAAAGCTATGATACCACTTGATCTGAAATGAAGATCTTAGATTACTTTTAAGGTATTACAGACTCATGTGCATGGATTTTTCTATACTACTTAGTGCAATGGATCGATAAGATTGCGAATAATATAGACAATGAGAAGTTAGAGAAACATAATAGACAAACACATATAAACACAGCAAATTTAATATGGAGTTCACCCAAAACTCTTGGGCTACGTCTCCTGGTCCAGCCTTTAGTGGTGGCCTCTCTATTATGTCTTCAAGAGCAGAGTTTTACAAAGTGTGAGCTCAAATTGAGTCTCAACACAACAGATGCAAACAACAGGAGTTTTGCTTGAATCCCTCAAGCCTCTCTGAGTACACAGACTCTTTCTTTCACTTTCTGTCTCTGTTCTCTCTCTGTCTCAGTACTACCTCTCTGCCTTTGTCAGTCTGTGGCTTTAAAGCCAATCGGTGATGTCTGTTCATTTCCCCTTCTCAGGCTCTCTAGCTCCCAGCCTCTGTCCGCTCAAATCCCCTTCTGAGCATTAGCAATCATCGCTAACAACCTTTCGGGATGGTGGCCACCTGTTCTGTAATGGAATGGACCATCGGTGCCCTTGAAATCCAAAAAATGGTCGTTCTATGTTTACACAGAAAACCTGTAAAAATCTACCCAAACACGTCTATCGGACTTCAAAATTCATTAATTCCGCCCTTTATTCCCTTCGGATCTGTCTTTGTGTGTGATCGCAGGTGCTTGTTGATAAATGGCTATTATTGATTTCGAGTGGCTAAGGCGCACGAAGATTACCCACCCGAAAAGGGTGGTTTTCTCTCTCTGGCGCCTAGCCAGTGTATCGGCCCCGCTCTGTGGTGTTGCTCCGATGCGATATTGCGATATCGCAATCGCAAGTCGCACGGTCCTTGGTCCTCCTTAAGCCTTCCCCTTATGTTTTGCTAATGTGACATTCTGATTCAACTTGGGTCATCAATCTACACACTTGATCAACGGTCCTCATTGACCCGTGCTAATCGCGATCGCAATAGTTATATGGTTGCCCCCAATAGCCTCCACATGTCACCTTCAATTGTGATGTGCCAATCGGATCTGGACCGTTGATCGGCCAGATCCTACAGCTCCTGTGCAAAGTTCCTTTGACCTCCGCTAAGCCTATTTTTTCAATGTTTCCATGTGTTTTTTATTGCCAATAGTGTTTTCCACCATTTTGTTAAGGTTTTCCTTTTGCGATAGTTTTGATGTTGAAGACTTAGAGGGTGTTTTGGATCCATTTTGGATGAGCAGTTAAGAGGCAATACTTCGCAGTTTATGGATGCAAGGAACTACTACGGAATGGGTTCCGTTAGGACACATCTGCGCAGTTTCAAGTTGCAAGTCAGAGTGAGCAGCTGAGGGACAATACTGTGTAGTTCCTAATGACAGTGGATTTCGGCTGGGGGAAGAACATTGGAGGAAACCACTGCACAGTTTGAATGCAAGATAGATAGGGCAGCTTGGACAACACTGCGCAGTTTTGAGGCACAGGACAATGTTGCAGGATGGGGTCCCAGAAGGACACCTTTGTGTAGTTTCTAAGTGTAATATAGCCTAGGCAGCTAAGAGGCAATACTTCACAATTTATGGATGCAAGGAACTACCGTAGGATCGATTCCGTGAGGACACATCTGCGCACTTTCAGGTTGCAAGGCAAAGTGAGCAGCTAAGGGACAATATTGCGTAGTTCCTAATGATAGTGGATTTCAGCTGGGGGAAGGACACTAGAGGAAACCACTGTGTATTTTTAGATGCCAAGGGAGGCTAGGGTCGCTATGCACTACGCAATTCCAGCAAGAAAGAGAAAAATCTTAAGGGTTGCAGAAGCAAAGTGCACAGTTTTGGGAAGATGGATGAGGCTAGGTTGCTCGGGAAATTAGCTAAGTGTGAGATCATGGAACATATGTAAACAGTGATAGGACTCGACTATGATCACACACAAACACTTAGTGATACAACGTAGACAATCTAGAATGTATAAAACATATTATGCTTGATGCAACAACCTTCGTGACAAGGGTGCATGAAGTGAGTGTGAAATATGTCTATGTAATGAAAACAACTCATTCATACAAGATCTCCCTTGAAGAAAACAACATTTCCTTTGCCTGAAAAACAACAATCCCTATGCCCAAAGATAACACATGTTGCATAAAGATGATAATATGAACAACTCTTAAGATCAAGGAGGGGAAGCTTGATATCATCAGCTTACCAACAAGTGACCAAGGACGATCGATCGCATGATCCAAGGTAGGCTCCGAAATTCGCATGCAAGCCAAAATTTTGGACAGTGGTTTTAGCTGATATAACATTGGCGACACACTAGTAGAACTCCAGCTCTCTGTATGGACTTTGTTTCATGAAAAGTGAGTCTAACCCTTCTGGAAGTATTGTTCGATTATTTGATCGTGATGGCTTGCACACTAGATTGTGTGAAAGATGTAGTTCTTACCATTCTCTTGATTGGTCAGAACACATTCCAAGCCAAGTCAACTTAATTGTTTTGATTAGGGATGAGGAATATATGGATGCTTAAGTAATATAATTGTCAAAGTTTAAGTTTCGTCTCTGGTTTTGCTCCACTGCTAGCAGGTCTGGAAAGTACCTTGGCGGAGTCATGTAGGAACACAAGCATCACTCTGCTTCTAGCGAGCCAGGTCAGTACCCCGGTGGAGTTACTTGTATCACCTCTCTACACAGGAAGCCTTTCTCTTGTACCACATATTTTTCATCAGGGTATCATCGACTGAAGACAACAAGATCTTCATAAATAGAGAGGATAACAAATAACAAGATGTTGATAGTCGTACAAGTCTTCTTAGATTTTCCTGACTTGTCTCGAGAGACAAACACACTTTCATGTGAGGCTAACCTATGGATACAAATAAGAAAAGAAAGCAACAATAAAAAAGCAGAAGTTAAGAGAAAGAAAAACAAGTAAGAAAAGCAAGCAAGCAAATAAACCAAATCAAGTCAGCAAGAAAACAAACATGCAAATCGGAAAGAAAAGCAAAGCAAGAAAGAAAACACTACTCCTACTCCTATGCTAAATAGTCGGGTTTACATGAAATGAAATTTCTAGTGAAGCCACCATAGGAATTCCCAACCTACAACCACAAATATACAAGTGATTAAAACAGATAAAACATAGTGTGCAATAGAAAATACAAAAACTTGACAATCTTGCACACGAGCGAGAAGGTCTTGCCTATGGGCAGAAAGATGTGTCACAACCACCCAACACACATGCTTACCTCTCCAATGACTACCATTTTTCAAAAAACCTCAAAAGCCTCTTGAAAGTGTGTGTTCATCTACACAAAGCTTCTCAGTGAGTGTGAGAAAGGACTGAATCTTGTTACTTACAACACGGCTCGCCAAGTAAGATTGTTCTAGCCATTCAATGATTGAATCATAAAATTCGTGATGGTTGTTTTGAAAGACTCGTGATCTTTGAAAAGATGGATTTCTGATTTGAGAAAGGGGATAACGATGGGAATATGGTACATATAAATAGATGTGATCATTCTCGTCGGTCATGTCAAGACAGTGAGGACCTTCCATAGCCATCAGAGCAGGCTGAAGTGCCTGACCTTCTTGATAGAAGTTTGAGGAGAAAGATGTTACACGGTGAAGATCATAGTGCATGGAACGACTATCATTGGATGTATTGTTGGGAAAATGATAAACTGCGTGACATTCACCCAAGATAGAAGAAAGATCAGACAAGTTGGTTGAGATGTCAGATTCCCAGTTTGACATGAACAAAGAAATTTTTTGAACAGTCTTGCGAACACTCTGAATGATGGAACCAAGTTCACTGTGCGCTAGATATGATAGAACACCCACCTACGATAGGTCAAAATTTGCATAGGCATCACGGTCATCACATGAATGTAGAAAGGATGTCAACACTGTGAATGTGTGAAGCCAGTTGAGGTGTGGTGAAATGAGAGGAATTTGATTCACGTGATAGCATGTGCGCTCGTCATCACACATGGAGATTGTTGGTGTGGTGAGAAAGTATATTTTAAGTGCAAGATTCGCAAGAAGACCAAGGAGCTGATCACGAGAGAGAAAATCCGATAAGTTTGATTCCATACAAAGACAGTCTTTGAGATAATCAACTTGAAATTTCCATGATTGCATGAGAGACGGACACTCCCAACCTGAGTTGGATGTAAGAGACATGCATGAAGATGGACACATTGTAGCAAACTTGTGGATTTGGTCATGAGTGAAATTTTGAAATCTTGAAATATCACACCCGGAGTAGTAAACAATTTTTACACAGGGATCCACGTCGAGCAACCATATAGATTGACAGATTGTGCGTGAGAAACCTGTCTTATTCAGTTCAAGGGACATACCAGAATTGTGAGGTCCCGACATAACCATCAACAAATGTTGAAGTGCCTCACCTCCCTAACACGTCTCGGAACTTTCCAGAATTGAAAAATTGCATTTTGAGATGTGAACCAGATCATGTATGGCTTGAGGATGGTTGATGTTGCTGATTTCAAAACTTCTCTTAGGATGGAAGCCATCTTTATCACAGGCTTCATCAAACTTTTTAGCTTCAACAAGCTGAGTTGACGAGCTGTCTTCATGCAACATACAAGATGATGACTAGTGGGAAGAGTCCTATGTGTTGAGATTGTTTTCATCATGGATAGCCTCTCAGTTTTGTGACTGTTGTGTGGGAGCACCCTCCCTATAGATTTCTCAACTTTGAAATCGTTGCTAGGGTGCACCCACTTCGAGACTAGAAAGGGAGGAGTAAAAGGAACAAACGGGGTGTTGGGATCCTCCTTTGCAAAATAAGGGGCCTCATGATCTGCAAGAGTCGAGGAAGAAGAGAAATCATAAGGTTCACCGTGTCAGGAAACATGAACCAAGCATTTCAACTCTTGGGTCATGAAGTCAAGGTCCAAAAACTGTTCAAGAATTTTGTGACAAGGGTGAAGGAAGCGGGTAGCTTTGATGAAGCTCCTTGAGGAGAGCAAGAATGGAATGGACAAAAGCAAGTGGTAGGGTATGACACCACCGATTAGCAGGACCTTGAAGGGTGAGGAAGAAAATTACACAAACAAGCTCTTCGCTATCGATTTCATGAGATTCACAAAAATGAAGATAATCATAAATGTGCTTGGTTATGGATGTTTTGTCCTCACTGTCAAACTTTAACAAGGACAAGTGATCAAGAAGCTCATTAGGGAGTGATATTTGATTAAGGGAGAAATGGGAGAAACACCCAGGGATCATGATTTATGTATGATCCATTTTGATAAGAGATTTGAACCAAAGGCAATAGGCTCAGCTTGTCATCTAGCCCTCCTTCTAGTGCCAAAAATGTTGACAGTGTTGGATCCTCCAACATTTAGGGGATCTCCCCGGTATGAAGTCCCAACTAAACCTCACACCATTTTTTGTAGGATTTCCATCCGGTATGATGGCCTGGTTTCCATTATCTTAAAGATATTCCTTAGATCTTGCTCATCAACACATGAAAGTGGTATACTTAGTCATCAAACAGTGAGGTTTGTGTGCCTGATGAGTACTTAGTGTCACTTGTGTCAAAGTTATTTCATTGTAGAGAGGGAGGGTGAGAGTGAGTCTCAATTCAAAAGGGAGTAGTCCCAACTCAGGTAGAGACACACCACACAATAGGATCTACGCAGCTTTTGGTAGAAGATTCCACACGGATGCGAAAATCACATACACAAAGGCGAAGAGATAGCACGTACAACACCCGGTGAAGTAGTCCACGTGAGTGGACGGTCGTTATAATAGGTTTGCGAGAATGAGCATGTATAGTGTCCAGCGGAGTATTCCACATGAGTGAGATAGCAATAAGAACTGATACAACACATTTCCAACAACATATGCACTAAAACAACCGAAATAGTTCAACTATCTTAGTACAAGTTAAAGCAACAAGCATTACAAGTGTCCAAAGAATAGTCTTACAATACATCTGTGAAAATGTGTTGGCCTGTGATGGGCTTCTGAATTAAGCAGAATTTCCAAGACACATTCATACACCATGCATCACTAACCCAAGTAGTGGAGCGTTGGAGCCACTTCTCGCTCCTAAAAGAAAATATTACAGACTCTCAACTATATGGGAGGAGCCAAGGTGAAAAGTCTTTTGCATGTACAAATGAGGGGTATATATAGCCAAGGGTGAAACTGGCCCTTGTGACTCTTCGAATTACCTCATGACTATTCGACTTACACGACTCTTTGACTTACATGACACTTTAACTTCATTTGTGGGTCTCTTGGACTTCCACGTTACATTACATTGATTACATAAGTATGACCCAAAGTAGTGATGTGACCGAGGCGACTCATGACACAAATCGACATGACACTATCAGTATGCACATGCTGGTTGTGTCATTCGTGTCAATTTGTTGTGCTGCTGAGTGATGAGTGTGCTCATGGTGTACCATAGTTTCACCTCCACATGGAAAAGTGCATGAGTCGTCACTGGTCTTGGTGTTCTTGATGGTTCATGCATGTGCATGTGTCTCCTTCACTTGCTACTTGGTATGCTTTCTGTGTTCGTCCAACTGCGAGCAAGTCTTTTAGCATGTGCTCCTTATTCATCTCATTCATCTTCGCACCATGTATCATCAATGCACCTGTTTCTGCAACCACTCATGATGAGATGACATCAAATCTGGAAATCCCCTAGTCTACCATGATGCATTGTCTTTCATTTCCGGGTGCAAGTAATGAGGAGAGAGGACAAGGCTCTGAAACAGCACAGAGCACATGTCAGGTTGGGATGTGAGGCTCTGAGGTACTCTTGGGAAAAATTGTGCAAAGGTCACTTAGAGGATGGGTTGAGCAGTTTGAAACAGCAGTGACATCTGCAGGATATGGCTCAAATGGGAGGCAACATTGTGCAGATTTTCCAAGGAAGGTAGTGCAGGCAATAGGAAGCACTAGCAGTGAAAACTGCGCAATTTTCTAGAGGAGGTCAGGATCGTGTTGCGGGAGCCTGCTGGTCAGAACTGAACAGTTCTGGGAGACAGTCAAGTAGGACATGATTTCTTAGCTTTCGGGCGGAACGGGGTGCCGGGAAGAAGGTGGGCTATGAATGAAAACTTAGCAATTTTCAGGAGGAGTGGAGAGTAGGCCTGTTATCACTCCAGGAAACTCTCCTAGATTGTAAACCGGAGATGCCTGGTAACATGTAATCTTCAATATTGTTCTCTGAACTATTGGAATAAATGATGGTTTGGATCAAGTTAGATAACCATTTCAGATCTATTCTCACTCAAGACATGCATGAACACCCCCAATAACACAAGGCTTTAGACCACAAATGCTCAATAGTTTGTAGATTTAATGAATAGATGGAGAACACTGACAGTACCAGCAAATTGCATACATGAACATATATGAATGGCTAGCTACAGGCAACAAAGAAGCTTGCAAATCTAATACATCAAAGTAGAGATAAGATGACAGTTATATGGCCTTAAACACAAAGAAAACCTGAACAAATTATTCAAGTGCAAGCATAGAAAAAAAGAGAAATGGACATTGAACATATAACAGCAAAGTAAGATTGTATTACTAAAGAATGCAGATGAGAAGCTTGAAGGAACAGGGGAGTAATAATCTCCAAAATTTGAACCCTTATTTCATCTTTTTCAGCTATTTATAGCTTGTTTACAATGGTCCTGGGTCTTTTGAGGCTTCAGGTGTCTTAATCTATCCCTCTGTCTTGTTTAACCATTTGATTCCCTCAATAGGCAGCATGATTCATATATTTCTTCTTCTGACAGAAGACTAACCATATTCAGATAATTTGGGCAGCTTTCTGTGATGCCTGGGAGCTCTCTCGTGCCAGAGATGCCCCATAATGTTTGTTAAGATGGCTATTGCACTGGCTGGACCGTTGATGCTCCATGATCTCATTTGATTCAGGTTGTAGCGTGTTGTGGCACCTCTCTTTCCCTTTCCGGGATCTGTCTATTGGCCGTTGTATCCCGGCCGAATCCCTCTTCTGGCATGTAAACATTTATGCACAACGCTTCTAAGGATGGTTGGCCACTTAATCTTGCAAATGGAGTGGCTATCGGGCCTATGAAATCCCTGCAATAGTCCCTTTCAAATGATAACCATGAATGTTTTCTATTTCATACATAATACGCTGCAACTGTGTAAATATCACCCTTCTCTGTTCTTTTCAGACCTCAAAATTCCTTAAACATGGCCTATTCTCTCATCATTTCTGCCCCCTGGGTCGTTGTCGTCTATCATAGCCAGCCTGGTCCCTTTTTTCCCTTTGTATTTTGAAATACTTAAAAACACAGGAAATACATGAAAATTGGCCTCCCTCCAGACTTCAAATCTTAAGGATTTCATTCCCGAACCCTTTCAGGTCCGAGACTCATCGCAATCAGCGTTACCACCTATCTAAAGGCCCTGCTCCTTCACAATATTCTGATGTGATCTAATCGCAATCGCATATCGCTCCAACCAACGGTCTTCATATAACACAGCGTATGTTCCTGCCGATTGCGAACCTGCGATGCGATGTGGGCCCCCCTACCCTTGGTAATGTTCCGTTGCGATGTAGCGATGTGATGCTATTACAATTGTTGATCGCTCAACGTCGGGGTTTTATAGATTATGCTCCACTGCCGCGACTATCGATGTGACTCACTGATTAACTGTCCCTTCAGCTTGGCTGATTGCAATTTAGCCGGTTAGATCTTGGTTGTTGATCGGCCAGATCTAATGGCAGCTGTGAGTTGCTCTATTCGCGCCTGCAATACTCTGTTTTTTCACTGTTTTGGAGTATTTTAGCCTCCCAATAGCGTATTTTCGCCCTTCTAAGGGCATTTGGCATATGATTGTTTCGATCTTGGGAGGATCTTAATCAACTCTTGAAGACTTCATGAGTGTTTTAGAGCCATTTTTTGGGCCAAATGCCAAAAATGCTAACATTGGCTCCTTCTGGGGATGAAATCCTCCCTGTGAGGTTTCAAGAATCACAGAGCAATGCCTTTCCTGTAAAACAAAATTAAATCTTCCCCCTAGTGTTCCATTGGGCATGGAGTCTTTTTAGCATAAACGTAAAAACTGAAAGAAAAAAATATGTACAATAATAAGGTTTTAAGGCCTTAAATGAAATAGAGTTTCAGGAACTGCCCGTTTATTGGGCTACTAAAAGTGTCTCCTCCTTCTAGTTTGTGCAGGATGAATGTATTGTTGTGCTGAACTTGAGCGATGACAAAAGGACTTGCCCATAAGGAGTCAAACTTGCCATGGTTACCTTTGTTTTTCTTCAATGCATCCCATTTGAGCACCGAATCACCAACTTGGAAATTGTCCACTTTTGCCTTCCTGTCAAAGGTTTCTTTGATTTCCTTCTGATGGACTTGTGACTTCTCAACCAGCTGCACGCTGATCTGTTATAGTTCAACTAGGTTATTCATTCTTCTTACCATGTCATTTTCTTCATCTTGTTGTTCTTGTAAGAACTTAGCCATAGGGAGGATCAGCTGGATAGGGAAAACAACATCAATGCCATAAACTAGTTTAAATGAAGAGTTCCCTATGGAATTTTTTATGGAAACTCTATCAGCCCATAGTGCAAACTTCAACTTGGAATCCCAGCTCTTTTTGTTGTCTTCTAACAGTTTTTTTATTATCCTTACTAGAGTCTTGTTAGATGATTCTGCTAGGCCATTGCCTTGAGGATAATATGAGGTAGAATGCACCACTTGAATGTCCATGGATTGAGTCATGTCCATCAATTCTTTTACCTTAAAAGCTACTGCATTATCAGTGACTAGTTTGGTTGGGCAACCAAATCTAGTAAAAATATTCTCATTCAAGAACTTTATGACAACTTGATGATTGGCACTCTTAGTGGGTATAGCCTCAATCCACTTGGTGAAATAATCAGTGGCTACTAAGATTTATTTGTGTAGGCCACTGGAATGTGGGTTAATCTCACCTATAAAGTCCAAGCCCCACTATTGGAAGGGACCATTGACATGTATTGGCTTCAAAGGCAGAGATTTTAGCTACTGTCTTCTTGCAAACCTCTGGCACTTGTCATAAGCTTTTACAAAAGAAAACACATCAGAGAATAGCGTAGGCCAATAATACCCAGCCCTCAATATTTTGTGAGCTGTGGTTTTCCAATAATGATGCCCACCGTAGATGCTAGAATGGAACTGGTGTATGACCTCTACAGGTTGTTCTTTATCTAGACACCTCAAGAGGATTCTTAATGGGTCTTTCCAGTAAAGTAGATTTTTTTCAATGTAGAATTTGGTTGATCTAAGTCTAGTGGTATGAGCTTGACTTTAACTAAGCCCTAGAGGAACTTCCGGCTTCTGCAAGAAATGAACTATGTTGGAATACCATTCGCATGTGGCTAGATTTTCAGCTAAGGACTGATTCTGTTTTTTCTCTTCTGATGCTCCCTTTGTTTTCTCATCATCTGAATTTAGACCCATGCAATTTATGTCTAACAAGCTACAATTTTCTTCGGCCATGAGCTTAGCCAAGCCCTGGCCTTTGACAAGCTTAGTGGGCTTCACCTCTATGTCGAATTCTATGAATTTTGCAATCCATTTTGCCCTCTTTCCATCAATATCTGGCTGAGTTAAGACATCTTTCACTGAGGCTGAGGGCACATATGCAATTACTTTGGAATATAGAATATAAATCTTGAATGCTTTCAAAGATTTTATGAGAGTATAAGCTTGCTTCTCAATAAGGTCATACCTTAGTTCAGCATCCCTTAGAGTTTTGTTGAAAAAGGCCATGGGGTGCTCTATGCCTTCATCATTTTTCTGCAACAAAATTGCTGCCAGTGTATTATAAGAGGCAAAAGAGAAGATACAAAATCCTTAGTGTAATATGGGTTGATTAGAGTGGGAGCTTCCATGATAGCTTGCTTGATGGATTCAAAAGAGCTTCTTGAAGCAACTGCCCATTTTATCTCCGATCCTTTCTTTAGCATGGAAGTGATGTGCTTTACTAACTCTGCAAAGTTTGGAATGAACCTCCTTACAAAGTTGATCTTATCCAGGAAGGATTGGATGCCCCTTTTCGACCTTGGGATGGGCAGTGTATGAATGGCTTGAACCTTTGCTGGATCAATCTTTACACCTTCAGCAAAAACAATATGTCCCAGAAGTTTTCCTTCTTCTAGAGCAAACTGTGACTTCTTTGGGTTTACTGAGATTTTGAACTGTTTACACTTTAGAAGAACTTCTCCCAATGTTGTAAATGGTCTTTGTGGCTATTGGAGAAGACTGTTATGTCATCAAGATAAACAAGGACAAACTTTTCCTTCTCCCCCATGAAGGATATGTCCATGGCCCTCTGAAACATGGCCCAGCATTCATCAATCTGAAAGGCATCTTGGAGTACATGAAAGTACCCCAAGGAGTAGTGAAGGCAGTCTTTTCCTGATATTTAGGATGTACAGCAATCTGATTGTAACCTGAAAATCCATCTAAGAAAGACATGACTCTAGCCCCTAAAATCTTTTGCAGCAAGTGTTCCATCCTAGGAAGGGGATAGTTATCTTTTTTATAGCACTTGTTCAGATTTCTGAAGTCGATGCAAAGCCTAATTTCTCCATTTTTCTTCCTTACCACCACAAGATTGGCTATCCACTTTGAATACCTTAGGGGAATTATGATTTTGGCATCCAACAGCTTCTTGATTTCTTTCTCGATCAAAGGCAATAAGAGAGGGTTGACAGGCCTTAATTTCTGCTTAAAAGGGGTGGTGTTATTTTCCAGTGGGATCCTATGCTGAATAATTTCTGGGTCATAGGTTTTAAGATCATTGTATTTCCAGGCAAAAATATCAGTAAATTGCTTCATGAGGGTGCAATACTACGAATTATGGGTAGAATACAAATGAGTAGACAGATTGATGAATTTCGGATGGGTTGGGATCCCTATATTATGTTTACAAATAGCAGACTCATTCTCTGTTTTGGCCGGCTTTTAGTGCACGTCATTATGATCGAAAAGCTTCTCTAGAGGCACCAATCCCTTTGGTATGTGATTATTGGGCAGCTGGATGATGCTTTCTCAGCCGATTTCACTTTTTAGCTTGGACTGGCCGAATTCTTCCATGTTTTCATTTTCTTGGTCGATGTGTGTTTCAACAAATTCCTCAACGACTTGTAAAAACCTGTTGATTTCCTCATCGTCTTCAAAAACTCTCCAATATTTGACATTGTATGGCAGGGATGGTCTGTATTTTACCTGAACTTCATATGTCAATTTAGGAGGTAAAGGAGGAACAAACGTGCTAGCAGAGACAACAAGGGAGTCGGCAAGTTGGTTCTTCATTCGTGGATTATAATAAATGCTGAAATATTTGAAAGAATCTTTGAGCCTCCACACCTCATCTCGGTATGCTTTTAGCCTTGGATTCTTTACTTGGAACGTTTTATTTACCTGCCGAATGATGAGGTCTGCATCTCCAAACACTTGCAGGCCTTTGATACGCATTTCTTTAGCGGCGCTTAAGCCCAGAATCAAAGCTTCATATTCTGCTATGTTGTTTGTGACTTGAAAGGTTAATTTGAAGGACAAATGAATATATTCTTGTGTTGGGGACACAAGGACTACACCTGCCCCTCCAGCTTCTTTAGAGCAATCCCCATCAAAGAACATATCCCAAATATGTGGGTTTCCATCCTCTACGATCTCGCAAACTGGTTTCTTGAGCTACATCAAGGCCAAATGAGATTCTTCAATATGAAGAATACATGCTCCAAAATCAGTATCCACAGCATAGATGGGATGATTCTTAGGGTTCTTCTCATAACTGATGATATAAGCCAATTGTGCCTCTCTGTATAATCTCTTGCTTTCACCTCCAAAAACTGGGACAGTAGCATAGGACAGATCATTTTGTAATGATCCACCTAGTCTCTTGATCCAACCTCTCGAAAGTAACATGCCAAACTTGGGTGGTACATCTGCTACCACAATATCCATCATCATGCTTTTCATGGGCAGCTGAGACAAAGTGATGGCAAGGTCCTTGATTAATCCTAGACATTTCACATTTCTAGAGTCAAAAGATAACAGGTCATGATAAGGCTTGGTAATGTCTAGACCTAGCTCATCCATAACAGCCTTGGGCATTAGGTTATGGCTGTCTCTGGTGTCCAAAATGCAGTTGTGAAGGATTTTATCATGAATAATCAGAGAGACATAAAATGATGGGGAGTTGTCCTCACCATTTTCAATCATTGGGCTGAGAATAACAGCTGGCTTTTCATCTTGCAGATTTACACAATCATTGGAGGCTTGGATGGCTTTAGACTCAAGAGCCTCGAGGATGGATATTTTGAAGGAATCATTTTTCACTAATTCAATCAAAGGCATAGGTATTCTTAGCTTCTGAATTTCTGATTGAAAACTGAAAGGGGAATGAGACTTGTCAAGGCCTCTTACCTCATGAGCTAGAGCTTTGAGGGTGATGGGATCAACTGCCAACTATTTCTGCTTATTAGCTTGCTATATTACAGAGGCAGCAGTTCTTTGAACAGGAGTTTCCTTAGCATTATTCATCTTTGACTGCAGATTATATCTGTGCTGATCTTCAGTTTGTAGGATAGCTTCATCATCCCATTCTTGGCTGATTTGGCCATTACATAATGACTTTTCATAGGTAGTTCAGGTTAGAAAGGAAGCATTTCCCTTGTCTTCCAGACAGCGGATCTCATCATCTTCTTCAAACTGCTCTTCTTCCATGACTGTATTTTGAAAAGGAGCCTTCACCCTTTGGTCTTCATTTGCATCTTTGTTTCGTTGCAAAATCTGTAATTGCTCATTATTTCTTCTATATGGATTTGGGTTTGGATTTCTTGGCTGCTGCTCAACCTTTAATTTGGAGATTTCAGAGGCTAATGACTCGATCATTTTGGTCATTTTATCTATCTTAGGATCATAGGGTGATGAAGACTCACCCCTTTGTCTTCTTCTATCAACATTCCCCTTGAGCTTCTCTGCAGCCATGATATTTCATTCTACTTCCAAGGTTGCATCCTGCATGTTAGCCAAAGTAGCACATTGCCTCTCTCTCAACAGTAGGTAGAAGTCAAAGTCAAAAGCATTAGCATAGGTGAGTTTAGCAGAGGTAGTAGTGGGCTTTACTTCAGCTGGTATCTTGTTGTACATGCGGTTAAATCTCTTATTAAAATCGAACAGCAGTTCACCATTTCTCTCTTCAAGTTCCCAAACTCAGTGTGGTAGTAGAGGAGATCCTTCTTATCCCCCCAGTGTTTTAGGAATGCATCATCTAAGGCTTTAATATCTGCTATAGATCTTGGGGCTAGTTCTCTAAACCATTTTCTAGCCTTCCCATCTAGGCTTTGGACAAAAACTCTCATCCACAGATCATCTTCACTAATGTCCAGATTATCAGCATAGATATAAAATGACTCAAGATGTTCTTCAGCAGTAACACCTTCAGTCCCAGTGAACTTAGGCATATACTTCTAGTATTCTCCAGTAGGCATAGCATTCAAAGGAGCGGGTAGTATTAGGGGTCTGTACCTAGCAGCTATGATCCTTTCCAATTTGGTAGGTGCTTGTGGACCTGCCATAGTTGTGGTGGCTAAAAGGGTATTAGAAGTCTGAATGACAGAGGGCTGAGAAGTGACTAATGAGACTAAAGGAGTACGATGGATAGGAGGCGAGGTTTCCTTTGGGATTTCAACAAAAGGAGAAACTAAAGAATAATGAGCTTTATGAATTTCTGAGTTTTTCTCTTCACTACTAGTATTAGAATCTGTACTCTCAACATGTATTTGTTCTGTTGCAGGATTTTCTTGAAGTAATATAGAACATTGTTTAGGTTTACCTAAACTTGATGCTCCTTTCTGCAATGTCTTTCTTTCTTTCAAGGTCTTTCCAGGGTCAGGTATTGGATCAGCTTGTGATTTCTAAGGATTTCTCCGAGTGTGCCTCACAAACAGACCCAGAACTCTAGAGTGGAGTTGCCAAGAGGTTCAGCCTCTAGTAGAGTTCCCAGATAGATGATTACAACCAAAAATGTGCCCAGACTTGTCTATCATCAAAGTTGGGTCTGTGTCATTTCCCAAGGAAGCTGAGCTTCAGTTTCCTCTCCCCGGCAACAACGCCAATTAAGTTATCACTCCAGGAAACTCTCCTAGGTTGTAAATCAGAGATTCATGGTAACATGTAATCTTCAATATTGTTCTCTGAACTATTGGAATAAATGATGGTTTAGACCACAAATGCTCAATAGTTTGTAGATTTAATGGATAGATGGAGAATACTGACAGTACCAGCAGATTGCGTATATGAATATATATGGATGGCTAGCTACAGGCAGCAAAGAAGCTTGTAAATATAATATATCAAAGCAGAGATAAGATGACAGTTATCTGTCCCTAAACACAAAGAAAACGTAAACAAATTGTTCAAGTGAAAACATAGAATAGAAGACAAATGGACATTGAACATATAACAGCAAAATAAGATTATATTACTAAAGAATGCAGATGAGAAGCTTGAAGGAACAGAGGAGGAATAACCTCCAAAAGTTGAACCCTTATTTCATCTTGTTTTTAGCTATTTATAGCTCGTTTACAATGGTCCTGAGCCTTTTGAGGCTTCAGGTGTCTTAATCTATCCCTCTATCTTGTTTAACCGTTTGAATCCCTCAATAGGCAACATGATTCATAGGTTTCTTCTTCTAACAAAAGACTAACCATATTCAGATTTTTTGGGCAGCTTACTGTGATGCCTAGGACCTCTCTCGTGCCAGAGATGCCCCATAATGTTTGTTAAGATGGATATTGCACTGGCCGGACCGTCGATGCTCCATGATCTCGTTTGATTTGGGTTGCAGCATGTCGTGGCCCCTCTCTTTCCCTTTCCTTGATCTGTCCGTCGGCCGCTGTATCCCGGCCGAATCCCTCTTATGGCATGTAAACATTTCTGCACAACACTTCTAAGGATAGTTGGCCACTTGATCTTGCAAATGGAATGGCTATCAGGCCTATGAAATCCCTACAACAGTCCCTTTCAAATGATAACCATGAATGTTTTCTATTTCATACATAAAACACTGCAACTGTGTAAATCCCGCCCTTCTCTGTTCTTTTCAGACCTCAAAATTCCTTAAACATGGCCTATTCTCTCATCGGTTCTGCCCCCTAGGTCGATGTCGTCTATCGCAACCAGCGTGGTCCCTTTGTTCCCCTTGTATTTTGAAATACTTAAAAACACGGGAAATACATGAAAATTGTCCTCCCTCTGGACTTCAAATCTTATGGATTTCATTCCCGAACCCTTTCCGATCCGGGACTCATCGCAATCAGCATTACCACCTGTATAGAGGCCCTGCTCCTTCACAATATCCTGATGCGATCTTGTGATGCGATTTGATCGCAATCACATATCGCTCCAACCAACAGTCTTCATATAACACGGCGTATGTTCCTGCTAATTGCAAACCTACGATGTGATGTGGGCCCCCCGACCCTTGGTAATGTTCCGCTGCGATGTAGAGATGTGATCCGATCGCAATCACTGATCGCTCTACGTCGGGGTTTTATAGATTATGCTCTCCACCGTCGTAACTGCTGATGTGACTCACTAATTAACTGTCCCTTTAGCTTGGCCCATTGCGATTTAGCTGGTTAGATCTAGGCCGTTGATCGACTAGATCTAATGGTAGTTGTGCGTTGCTATGTTTGCGCCTGCAATGCTCTATTTTTTCACTGTTTTGGAGTATTTTACCTCCTGATAGCATATTTCCACCCTTCTAAGGGCTTTTGGCATGTGATTGTTTCAATATTGGGAGGATCTTAATTAACTCTTGAAGACTTCAGGAGTGTTTTGGAGCCAGTTTTTGGGCCAAATGACAACAAGGCTAACAAGGCCAACAGGGGAACTGTCTGGAAAAATTGCATAATTTCCTAGGACAGTGTAGTGACACGAAGTAGGTGCCTATCCCTCATGTCTGTGCAGTTTCTTTAGGCAGTGCTGGCAGGCAGGCTGGACAGCTTCTATGCAATTTTGGAGATGAGTGCAGCCCTGGGTCACTGCTCGAGTCAAATTCTCTAGTTGACCAACGGGAGGCTTGATGGATAGGCTTGTGAGGAGTGCAAACTAAGATGGCTTCTTGGGGAACTTCTGCATTCTTCTGGGTGACAGTCAGTCGGGTTGATTCCAGAATTGTGCAATGCAGACTGCTTGGAGATCAGCCTCAAGCTCTACACAGTTCTGGGAAATAGTGCTTGGTCACTGAGGGCTGAGACTGCATAGTGCAGCTGAGTGGAGGTCCTGCTTATGGAGGGTGGTTCGGTCGACAGATTTTTGGAAAAATGACACTCAACATGACTCGACGACAGGACACCTAAAACCAACAAGACAACATGTCTTAGTGTGACTATCTAAAGGTTGAGAGCAACAAGTGCGACACTTGAGATAGATCATCAAACGATCATGACGACACTTGTGTGACATTGTTTACAACTTCGTGTGTGATTGTGATAGATGTTTACATAGCAAAAACAAATCATACACACAAAGACAAACCTTGAAAATCACTGGAACAAGGTCACAAGCATGACATAACAATCAACATGCTAAAGACGATAGTTGGTCAAAAAAGTGAAAAGGAGGCAAGACATGTAGAGGAAACACATGAAATGGATTTTTTGTGTTTGCACCCATGCATGTTACTGAAGACGAGATGATATGGCAATGACAAGCAATCCTGCAAACTCAACTAAGAGGTGTACTTCAAAAGGTTTTATTTACTTACCACACGTATCGTCGAGATGATCATGCATCTAACGAAGTTTGCATGCGGTCTTGATATTCTTCCATCACTTGGTCTCTTGGTCTTTCTCCTCAACTCCTTGGGAGTGATCTCAGCATGTCACCTTTTCTTGTAGCCACTGGGAGATAGATCAAAAAAAAATTAGTGGGCAGTGACTGCTGCTGGGATGAAGCCCTGGGAGGCCCAGCGGCACAGTTTCTAAATGCAAGACAGATAGGGCAGCCTGGACAACACTGCGCAGTTTTGAGGCACATGATAATGTTATGGGATGGGGTCCCAAGAAGACACTTCTGTGTAGCTTCTAAGTGGTGTAATACATCCTAGGTAGCTAAGAGGCAATACTTCGCAGTTTATGGATGTAAGGCATTGTTGTGGCATGGGTTCTGTGAGGACACATCTGCGCAATTTCAGGTTGCAAGGCAAACTGAGCATCTGAGGGACAATATTGCGTAGTTCCTAATGACAATGGATTTCGGCTAGGGGAAGGACACTGGAGGAAACCACTGTGCAGTTTTGGATGCCAAGGGAGGTTGGGGTCTCTGTGCACTACACAGTTCCAGTAGGCAAGGGAAAAATCTTAAGGGTTGTAGATCAAAGTGCATAGTTCTGGGAAGCTGGATGAGGCTAGGTTTCTCAGGAAATTAGCTAAGCGTGAGATCATGGAACATATGTAAATAGTGATAGGACTCGACTATGATCACACACAAACACTTAGTGATATAACGTAGACCATCCAGAATGTATAAAACATACTTTCTTTTGTGCAACAACCTTGGTGACAAGAGTACGTGAAGTGAGTGTGAAACATGTCTATGTAAGGAAAACAACTCATTCGTACAAGATCTCCCTTGAAGCAAAACAACATTCCCTTTGCATGACAAACAACAATCCATATGCCCAAAGATAACACATGATGCATAAATATGAGAACACAAACAACTCTTAAGATCAAGCAGGGGAAGCTTGAGATCATCAACTTACCAACAAGTGACCAAGGACGATTGATCGTAGGATCCAAGGTAGGCTCTGAAATTTGCATGCGAGCCAAAATTTTGGAGAGTGGTTGTAGCCGCTACAGCATACAGGTTATCTAAAAATGGTTTAAAAGGGAAAAACATAGGCTTCCAAACATGCATTTCAGGAAACTAAAATGAAAATGAAAGCAGTGGAAGCTTCTAGACTTGAAGATACTAATTTGAACTCTTCCTTCATTCCATATATAACCTACCAAACTCAAGGTGTAGGTAAGCACTTGTGGGAAGAAATGTTTAGTTTTTTTGAAGAAAGAAAATGGATAGAATTAAAAATTTCAAACGACAACTATTCTTTAGACTTTGAGGCTATTAAAAAAACTTAATTACATCAAATTCCAGCCAAACCCAACATTTTTCCCTACTATGATATGATATATAAGGTTGATTTTGATGCAGACTCATATTCCAACTCGTTCAAATTTTTACCACAATCAGAATGTGATTGCCTCTTGGAAGCCTAAAGTCCTTAGTAATATCTATAAGTTAAATCCTTTTGAAATTCTTTTGAACCAAGAATTTTTAAATGAATTCCAAGATAATGTCCTAAAAAAGAAGAACACTGATTATAACCTAGTTGTTAAAGAATGGCTCCATGATCCTGAAAGATGCAAATTGAAAATAGGGAAGTATCACCCATTAGCAATCCTCAAACTCCCTTGTAGATATATAGTTGAGATGCTTTCTAGACTATACAGTGAAGCTAATCCAAAGCATTGTAAACCTGAAGGGATTCTTCTTATTTATGGTATTCACAAACAATCAAAGAGATTCAAGTGGACATATATTTTGTCTCAAAATTTATCAAAGGCTATTAAAGTATCCATGGCTTCTCCTCATGGATTTGAACAAGGTTTTTATATGTTTCCTTATGTCATGGACATTTTCATGGCCTCAGTTCCATTTCCTTTAATGGAATTACACTATTCTTTCAATCACCAATAGATTATACATTACTATACTACTATCTTATTGGGAAATTCATTTTAAATAATACTTCTATGATATCTACAGCGATGTCATGATTCCTTTTCATGAGGTTTTATTTGGAGAAACTCCCCCTAGAATTAGTAAAGATCTTCAGGAAGCCCTGTCTGAAATCAGTGATTGGTTTGTTGAAAAAAAGTTTTCTTTTATTAGGATTTTTGGAAGTGGGGTAGGACCTCATTTTTAGCCAAGATATATTCCTAATAGATTAGCTGTCAGAGAAATAGCCAATCGAATAGCTCTCCATGGTCAAGCTAGAATGCTGCATAAAACAAAAAAGAAAGTATGGCCCGACTTTCCTATTAAAGTTGGTGATATGGTACTTAAAGATAGAGGACATGCTATAGTTGAAGCAAAACAGTTGTAGAAAATGTGGCTTCATTCTTTTCCCTATTTTAGATATGACCTTAAAAATATTATCATTAACCATTATAAATCAATAACCTTGTCAAAACTTTTTCAACATCAACAACCTTTGTATGATTATGTTTTTATTCACGCTAATAACTTTGAACAAGTAGATGAAAGAGCTAAATTCATGGATTCTAAAGAGAAGGAGAAATTTCAAAATTTCATAGAGGATACATATGATTTCAATCTTAAATAGAAGAGTCTCTATACTTCAACTCCTCTTGAAAAAATAAAATTATCTAACAATTTGTCTTTTTGGTTTACTAATATTCCTGCAAAAACTTCTCCATTTATGATAGAGCAAAGGGTTCAAGCACCAAAATCTCCAATTTCGTTTGATTTTTTTCATTTTACCATATTATGTTTCATTTGGTGTAGGTGAAAAAGAAAAGGAAGACAATGTGTGGAATCAAGTAGAAAAACCTCAAGGAACAAACCAAGAATCAACTCAAGAGTAACACATTTCTATTGCAAAAAAGATGGTAATCGATGTTGAGTCACCTGACCAACTAGAGTAACTAGACATTTCTACAGGCATGGTTGTTTCAAAAGTAGAAATTGTTCATAAATCAGCTAAATCCCAACAAACTATTCAAACTATTTTTTGGTCAATAATTGTCATTGATGAAATATACTTGACGAGCTCTCCTAATGAAGGCCACACTATCACCATGCTAGACAACCCCTATGACAAAGCCATACTGCCTTTACCATCTTCTGCACTAAAACATTTCAAGGTCAGTCACAATAAAAAGGGTTTTTATCATCTTAGTGTCATTCTTTCACAATGAGCCTTATACCATGTGAAAGAGGACTGTTTCCTCTTTCCAATGAGCCCTTACACGCCTCCAAACTCCCTGTGGTTAGAGAAATATCGAATTTTTAAGAAAAATGTAATTATTTATTTATGGAGCCGACCTGTACTTGGCCTCTCATGTCAAACTGCCTATAGGAGTCATGTCTCTTCGCATTAGCAACTAAAAACACTATATATAAGGTGCTTGGACATCACTTTTTTAATCATCTGCTTGGTGATACATCACAGAAAGTGAACATTAGTTCACATCTCGTGAACTCAAAGAAGAACAGCTCGATGGATTATCTCTAGCTCATATTTGTGAAGCTAAATAGGTGGAGTGACATTACTAGGTTATTGTGTACTGTGTGGTAATCTTGTGGATACTGCTACAACTTCAGACTTGGCCTTACCTCAACATCTTCAGACCAGTATGTGACTCCTTACCTCAAATCACTTGCAACTCGAACTGTGTGTGTTTCAAACACCTCGGACCTGCGGAAGAGTGCAGGGTATATATGACAGTTTCATCATAGTTGTTTTAGAGTTTCAGTATGATGCCTTGGAGCTATGGTGCATATTTAGATCTTACACTAAGGACCTCGGATTGTGGTATCGCTACTTCAAAGTGATGTCTATGCTGAATTAAGGGTGCTAGTAGATTTGTGTCACCCCAGTCTTTAGACTGTCTAAATTCTGGTGTAGACTTCAAATAGCGTGGGTGCCATTCTTGATACAACCTCGGAGCTATAATACTTTTATGGTTGTGTAAAATTTTGGACTATAAATAGTGACATTATAGGACTGTGGTGAGAGTGTTATTCTTTATTCTTGGTACATATTTGATACAATAACATAGTGAGAGCTCACCTTTGAACAATGAAGTAATCTCTTGGATAATGGATTGGTAAAGAAAATAAATTTGACATAGTACAACAAGGTGATTGAGCAGTGGAGTCAACATAAGTAATTTAGAGTTGATTATGCAATGAAGAATTTTTCAACGACATTCAAGTAAGTATTATTCTTATTCTCTATCAAAGAAGATAAAAGGATTGGTGTCCTTGGGGTTGGTGCCTTGGGAAAGATAAGGTCGAAGCCTCATCAAAGCCCAAGTTGGTGCTTGGAAACAGGTTGGTGCCTGGAACATTGAAGGATTGGTTCCCTGAAATTATTATTGTACTCATATTTGAAAAAAGGATATGATTCCTCTCTTAATAAAGTTATTATTATTCATTTCTTGTGAAGAATCTAATTGGAAAAAAGAACAATTGAAGAGAAATATGGAATCACTCCCCTCTTAGTATTTCCAATGATTGGTATCAATTCCATCTTCTTCATTATCAGCCTAACAGTTGGAAGAAGGATTCACAAGTCACAATAGGAATCAGGAAATGACATGAAAGATTCTGATGTTTGATGGTACAAACTTTGGTTTTTGGAATAAGAGGATGTCCTACTATTTAATGTCCCTTGGATCTAAAGTATTCCAATTTGTTTTGGATGAGTACAAAGCTCCTCCCACTCTTCCAAATGATCAATATGGAAGGAAAGCTTGCATTGCAAATGCCAAAGCATTAAATTCCATAACTAGTGGAATCGCTGACTCTGAATTCACAAAAGTCATGTGCTATGATTATGCAAAACAAATGTGGGACAAGCTCATTGCTTTATATGACGGGGACTCCAAATTTAAGAAGGCAAAGCTCCAAACTCATAGAAGGCAATTTGAGAGTCTTAAAATGGATGACGAAGAAGATATTGCATAATTCTTTCTTCGAGTAGCTGAAGTCATATACTCACTTAAAATCTTAGAAGAAAATATTGAAGAAAGCACAATTGTTCAAAATGTCTTGAGATCTCTTCCAAATAGATTCAACTCCAAAGTAAGTGTCATAGAAGAAATGAAGGATTTGGATACTTTAAAAATAGATGAAATTCATGGAATTATCATTGCTTATGAAATGAAAAAAGGGATCCCAAATTCCAAGGAAGCAACGTTCAAAACTTCAAAATCAAAAAAGAAGGGGAAGAATTGGAATACCAATAGTGACGACTCCAATACTGAATCTAAACTTGCACAGTTTGTACAAAAGCTAAGAAAAGGCTCCAAGCTAAAAGGTAAGTATCCTCTCATTTGTTTTAAATGTGGAAGGATGGGTCAATATGTTACAGAATGTCCTCATAAATATGATAGTGATGATGAGGAGGAATATAAAAAGGGGATGTTCAAAAAGAAAGGATTTAACAAGAAGAACTTATTCTCCAAACAAGATGATTCTGATGAATATGAATTCGTGATCACCAAGAATAAATCAACTAAAAATATCACTTTTCACAAAAGAAATGATGATGAGTCACATGAGGAAAATGACTATGCTCGAAGCAGAGAAGTATTATTCATGGAATTTAAAAATGATGATGACTCCGAACAAGAAGGCGAAGGAAATTGGATGACTTAATAATGAGTGCCATTGAAGAAAATGAGAAATTACGAAAGAATATTATTTCTCTTAAAGTAGAAAAGGAGGAAGCAAAAAGGAGGGAATATTTCTTGAACAATAAACTAAAGGAGAAAGAAGAGATTAGAGAGAAACGTGAAGCTAGAATTGTTTTTCTAAGAAAATATTTGCATCAAGTTAAAAGGAGTTGGAAAAGCTCTCAAACACTTTATAACATCACTAATACTCAAAGACCTCAATATGAAGAATCTGGGATTAGTTTCAAAGGAGAATCATCAAGTACAAAGGAGAATGTGAATGAGGAAATCCAAGGAAGCTATGTTGATATTCTTTCTAGTCATCCAAAAGAAGAGAAGTCATCTCACCAAGAACCAAATTTCACCTTTATCAATCCAAGGAACTAAGGAAGGACAACTCCAAGGAAGAATACTATCTCAAGTCAATGTTATTCTAACAGGTACCAAACAATCTTTCTTGGTTATTCTTTTTATTGTAAAAACTTCGGTCATCAATTCAAACATTACAAGGCTCATCAGGACAATGCTTCAAGATATAAGAATCAACAAAGCAAGTAACTTGGCCACAAAGAACAAGGCCAAATCAAGACTTACAACTCTTTTGATCCCTTGGATAAGTATGATCAAAATTGTTCATTAAGTAATGATTATTGTCCTAATGAACAAAATTTGTCCATTCAATAGAGAAGGATTAAAAAGGAAGGAATCCATTGTAAATAGATGTGGCCTAGCTCTATGCGTTCATAGTGATGGAAATCAATGGTTTGTGGATAGTGGATGTTCAAGGCACATGATAGGCGACTGAAAGAAGTTTACCTCATTAAAAAAAAAGGATGGAAATGTATCGTTTGGTAGTGGATCTGAAAAGATTTATCAAGAAGGGATTGTTGCTCTGGACAATGGAAAAGGAAAATCCCAAAATGCATTACTAGTGGAAGGCCTCAAACACAATCTTTTGAGTGTGTGCCAATTCTGTGACCAAGGACACAAGGTTGTGTTTAGTATGAAAGAATGTGAGATAAGAAAATCCTCATCGGGTGAACTTGTTGAAAAAGGACTAAGAACACTAGATAATGTATACATTTTGAGCAAAATTTAAGAAGACAAATGTTATATAAGTCGAACAGATGAAAGTTGGTTATGGCACAAACGATTGGGGCATCTAAGCTTTGATAACTTGAATAATATCATTAGAACTAAGGTTGTAAGGGACATTCCAAAAATTATCAACCCAGATCAAGTTGTGTGTGGTCCATGTTACCACGGAAAGCAAACCAGAACCTGTTTCAAAACTAAGGAGTTCTCAACATCAAAACCTTTGGAGATCATACATGCAGAGTTATTTGGACCAACCAGAACTCCAGCTCTACAAGGAGAAAGTTATTTTTCTGTATTTTTTTATGACTATACTAGAATGATGTGGGTATACTTTATAAAATTCAAATCTGAAGCTTTTGGATTATTCAAAAATTTTAAAGCTCTAGTAGAAAATGAGAAAGAATCAAAGATTAAATTCCTTAGAACAAATAGAGGAGGAGAATTTACTTCAAAAGAATTTGATGAATTCTGTAAAGTGTATGGAATCAAGAGAGAGCTTTCTATTGATATAACTCCCAAACAAAATGGATCATTATAAAGAAGAAACCGAATTGTACAAGAGATGGTAAGAACAATGCTCGTAGTAGCTGATGTGCAACCTAAATTTTGGAAGGAATCAGTCAGGACAAAAGTTTATACCTTGAATCGAACTCAATTAAGACCAAATAATGACAAGACACCATACGAAATATGGAAAGAGAGACCTTCTTTAGTAAAGTACTTTAGAATATTTGGAAGAAAATGTTTTATGAAGATCAATGATGACTCACTAGGAAAAATTGGTTCTGGGGTCGATGAAGGAATACTCCTTGTATATTCAACAAGAAGCAAAGCTTACAAATTCTATAATAATTGACTACGAAAATTAGTAGAAATCATTGATGTAAAAATTGACAAATCTCTTCCAGAAAAAGAGATTGAAATCCATGAAGAAGATCCTATCCTTGAATAATTTAAAGAATAAGAGCCAGCAAAAGAGGAAAAATATCAAGAAAATAAAAAAGAACCATCTCAAACTCCTTCAAAAGTGAAATTCCTCCAAAAACATCATCCAAAAGAGAAGATTATTGGCAATGTAGATGAGGGAATACAAACCCGAAGAAGGATGAGGAGTACACCAAGGAAAGATGATGTTTCTCTCTTATCTATGATAGAACCAAAAAAAATGATTCTCAAGTAAGTAAGGGTCCTCATTGGGTAGAGGCCATGGAGGAATTAATGTCTCAAATCGAGAATAATGAGACATGGGAGCTGGTACCTCATCCAAAAGATAAAAATATAATTGGAACCAAGTGGGTTTTCAAAAAAAAATGAATGAAGATGGACAAATCATCATAAATAAGGCAAGGCTTGTTTGTAAAGGTTATTCACAAATTGAAGGAATTGACTTTGAAGAAACCTTTGCATCGATAGCTCGTATGGAGGCTATAAAGATGTTTTTGGCATTTTCTCACTCAAAAGGATTCAAAGTCTATCAAATGGATGTAATATAATCAATCTTGAATGGGGAACTCAAGGAAGAAGTCTACATGGAGAAACCAGAAGGGTTTGATCTAACAAAAGGAAAAGACTTTGTATGTAAGTTGAAAAAGGTATCATATGGGTTGAAACAAGCTCCCAGAGCTTGGTACGCAAGATTGGATCACTATCTACAACAAAAAGGCTTCAAAAATGGGGTGGCGGGAAGTAATCTATACATGAAGATGGACAAGGATAAATTACTAGTCACTCTTGTATATGTTGATGATCTGATTTTTGCTAGCAGTGATGATGAGATGAGCCATGAAATTGCTCAAAATATGTAAAAATAGTTCAAAATGTTTATTATTGGTGAGTTAACTTACTTCCTTGGACTACAGGTATCTCAAACCACAACAGGGATGTTCATATCTCAAGCAAAATATCTTAAAGACATGCTTAAAAGATATGGGATGGAAGAATGTGCACCTATGAGAACACCAATGACCATAGATTGCAAATTGAGCAAAGATGATGATTCCCCTTGGTAGATGCAACTCTTTATAGGTCAATAATTATAGCTCTCCTATACTTAACTGCTACAAGACATGATATTATATAAGCAGTAGGAATGGTGGGAAGATTTCAATCAGCTACTAAACAATCCCATTTTTTGGTTGTAAAAAGAATTCTCAGATACTTAAAAGGAACCCATGACCGATCCAGGTCCAGGTGTGACAAAGGACCCTTCCAAGACCTTTTACTTTCATGATGTGTTAAATTTCATTTTTAAACGAACATTAATGAATACATTTGCATGCGAAAAAGAAGAGGAACAAGACAATCATCAACACATGAAAACATAAGCATTGATAACGGAGTTCATCCAGGAGGGACTACATCTCTGGGCCCTAGTGTCAAGATGGTGTAGGCCACTGCATTAAGTGTTTTCAATAAAGGTGATGTACACAAGAGATGATGTTGCGATCATACAAGGAAGAATTCCCTCACGCAGGAGTGGCTCTAAGAGATATTCCACAACCAGAATTCTCAATCAAAAGACTCCTATCAGTATGACAAAACATGCATGATGAACATCCCACCCACATGGCATAAAAGGGATTTCAAAACAAAACATGCATGATGAAAACAAGAGTATCCCAGCAACATACAACAAGGGATCTCAAAGCATAACATGAAGAGTTATGACAGCGAATACATCACATAAAAGATCCCGCATCAAATCACGCAAGGAATCATGACAACATGAAATAAATAAGATCCTGCCTCAATATCGATCAAGGATTTGTGCAGCATAATGTGCAAAGAAGAAGTATATAAACAATAATCATATACCTCGTAACAAAGGGGCCATCTGAAGTTGGATATTCGTATCCTTAGCAAAACCATCCACCGTGAGTACATTATTCACATTGTCGATGCGAAGACAGGGGTCATTACCGATCTGGACTTCAGCTTCCCTTGCATCGATCGTTTTCTAGCTTTCACAATTCGAGCATCTGGAAATAGAAGTAATCGGAAGTGTTGAAGCTTGCTTCGATCTCATAACATCGATTTGAAGAAAGATATTGCTCTGGCTATGTCACTGCAGCTCGCTAATTAGATATCTCTGGCTAATCAAGAAGAAGACTACTCAAGCTTTGTAACGCTCTGGCTGCAACTTTGTGGCTCTGCCTGACCCTCTGGTTCTTTGGCTTGTCTTCTCGCGCTGCCTTGATCACGCTCTGTGGCTCTGCAGCCCTGGGGTGCTCTCTTTTTCAAGCGCTCTGGCCTCCTCATTGGCTCTTTGGCATTCAGGCTCTCGGGCCCTCCCTTCGGCTCTCTGCATTCATGCTCTCGGGCACTCTAGCACACAGGCTCTCGGCTATCTAGCACATAGGCTCTCACCCCTTTTTCCTAGCCTCAGCTCTCTATCACCCATCATGTTTTATAACACATTTTCGTGACAAGGCCACTTAAAATGTGGAATCTGTTTTGTTTATAATAGAGGTCTATTGTTTAGGAATAGAATCCATTTTCATCGAAGGTTCGTTGGCGCACAAAAACCACCAAAATTGGCCTTTTTTCTCTTAAAACGAACAAATACATGCAGAACACAAAATACACAGAAAACATTGAAAATCTGATAAACTGGATTTCAAATTTCATCAAATCGAGCTTTATTTTCCTATCAGGTCCACGCTAATCTCAATCTCATATCACTGAGGTCATTGGTCGTGTATATCGGGGGATCTCCAATCGTTTATCCGTCAATTCGTCGATCACCAATATGCTGATTTAATCCTGTCTGTTGATCTATCCCGATTTGACAATGGAGATCGCTCGTCGCTGATCACTATCGCCCCTTGTTATTGGGATCGCCGATCTGTCGACCTCCAATTTAATTGTGGTCGTTGATTGGTTTTCAATCTGATGGTTGAGATTGCATTGCATATCGCTATCGCTACGGCCCAGGGTTCTTCCTTTGGCATCCGCCGACGCTGATCGATCGATCGTTTTGACGTCGATCGGTCAATCGTACCGATCGCCAATATCGACAATCGCAGATCACAAATTGTTGGTTCTATAGTCCTGATCCACATGCTTGTCTTCCTCCGCCCCAATATATCGGAGATCGCCGATCGGGGTTCCAAAGGCCCAGCTTTAATTCTACTCTTTAGACTCCTCCAATTGTGATTTTCCTTTTAAAGGCTTAAAACCCTTTTTTAGAGGAAAATGCCTCATTTTCAAAGGAACAAAGGCAAACTATTTTCACGATAACTTCAGCATCTGGACTCGGATTAAGGAACCATTTGCACCTCTGCGATCAGGATAAGGAGATATACACTCTGGTCCTAGGTTGACATCATTCTGAATACTTTGGTTTTCAAGCGTTCAGAAACCCTTTGTCCTGTATGTCTCTCTGGAGCCACTTGGATCAATCCTCCCCACTAAGGAGCTTGTGGTCCTCCAAAAGCATGAAAAACCATCTGCAACTCTCTTTGTACCATGTCTGCATCACAAGCGTCCTGAAAAGGTCTCGCTTCCATCTCCTTCACCTCTATTCTTCAGAGCCTTAAGCGACGAACCAACACCTGCTACCTCTGCAACCTATAGTACATTGTATTACAAATCACATGGTTGAATGACATGACCAACTAATGACCCAAACATCTCATACTTTCCACGAGTTTATAACTCATACTCGGTGGTCAAGTTTACAACAAGATGGACATAATACCCCAGCTATGAAAACAAGGCCAAACTATCATGGTTGCTTCAAAAAGTGATGGAAAACACATCACCACTGCAACACATGATTTACATACATAAGGCCAAACATTATTGCGTCAACAAGTGATGGAAACATAACATCACTTTCATAGTTTTATCATGCAACTCAAAATACGACTCAAAACATAACCAAACATCATTGTTGTTGACCAAGTGATGGAAACACATCATCACTTTTACATTTTAAAATGAAACAAATGATTTACAAAATAATGACCATGAAACGACAACATGTCTAGAAACCATTTTTCACTTATCAATGTGAATGGGTCACCTCCTTGTGGCAATTTTTCTTGTCGAACAACTGCTTTACCTGGTTCACGCACCGATGCTTTGTCTCTAAGGCGCTGCTCTGGATGGAGCCTCCAACAAGTGGCTCTTTGATGGCCATTTTTGTTGCAATGACTACAGTAGGTTTTCTTCCTCCATATCTACTTAACTTGTTGTTGCAAGGGTTTTTCACGCCTCATTTTTTTGAGTGCTGCCATTCTTTTCCAACACTTAGAAAAGGTATGATTAGGTAAAACACAAAAGGTACATGTTTTTTTATGCCTTGACCTTCGTTCATTATTAACAACATGATCATAATCAAAATGAACATTTGAAGATTGAAAATGGTTATACCTTCCTTTGTTGTCTCTGATGTCAGTATGGCCATGAGAGCTTGCCTCTGCTCTCTCCCTACAATGGAAACTACCATGGGATGATGGGGATGTTTTCCCATCATACTCTTTCCTCGACGATGTCTCGAACAAATCTAACACCTTCAAGAACTCTCCTTTAGTGTACCTTGAGCCTGCAAATGGATGTTCGTGCACAACCTCCAAAGGTTGAGTCATTTCTTGGTTATTAGCACCAAGTTCTTCTTTGTCCTCGTGTGTCATTCTTGTAAGGAGCCTCACGTTTGTCCCTGTAATTGGGATCTCCAAATCTCCAATAGACACCATACTATGAGAAGATGAAATCGAAAGGAAATCAACATATTTTTCCTTCTCTTTCAATTTGGAAAGATTTGATGAGCGTTTCTCATCATCCGTCGTTGGTGGTTTGCTAACTGTCTCAGTGCATTCCCCAACTTATTTCCTAACATATCCAAGTCCTGCCTGATGGGGTAATTCCTCTACTTTGATGGGGTTGACAATGCCCTAGGCATTAGCACCCAAGCCTTTTCCTTCATACCCCATTCTCTTCAACAGTTTGGAGCCAATTCCTATAGTATGATTTTCAAAAATAGCGAAATCATCATCAGGAAACATACCTGAAGATGGATAACTACTCTTTACCTCACATGAGTCACACTGTAGCTTTTCCAAGGCCTCATCCTTTGCTTGTAGCTATCATAGAAAACTTTGTTTTTCCTCTTTCTCTTCATGTAAGTGCATCTTCAATTCATCATTCTCTGTTTGAAGATTATGTTTGTTTTGCTTCAGTTCTTTCATGGCCTCTTCTGTGGCTTGCAACTGAAGCTGCAACCGCTCCTTTTCCTTCATCTCTTTCTATAGAGTTTCATACACAATTTCCACTTTCTTGGAAATGTTGAGCATGGTCTCGCACATCGCTCTTTCGTCCTCTGTCATTGTTCACACTGCAAGTCACATCAACGCAAAGACCGCTCTAATACCACTTGATCCAAGTCCAGGTGTGACAAAGGACCCTTCCAAGACCTTTTACTTTCGTGATGTGTTAAATTGCATTTTTAAATGAAAATTAATGAATACATCTGCATGCGGAAAAGAAGAGGAACAAGACAATCATCAACACATGAAAACATAAGCGTTGATAACAGAGTTCGTCCAGGAGGGACTACGTCTCCGAGCCCCAGTGTCAAGATGGTGTAGGCCGCTACATTAAGTGTTGTCAATAAAGGTGACTTACACAAGAGATGATGTCACAATCATACAAGGAAGAATGCCCTCATGCAGGAGTGGCTCTAAGAGATATTCCACAATCGGAATTCTCAATCAAAAGACTCCTATCAGTATGACACAAAATGTGCATGATGAAAATCCCACCCACATGGCATAAAAGGGATTTCAAAACAAAACATGCATGACGACAACAAGAGTATCCCAGCAACATACAACAAGGGATCTCAAATCATAACATGAAGAGTTAAGACAACAAATACATCACATAAAAGATCTCGCATCAAATCACACAAGGAATCATGACAACATGAAATAAATAAGATCCTCCCTCAATATCGATCAAGGAGCCATGCATCATAATGTGCGAAGAAGAAGTATATAAACAATAATCATATACCTCGTAACAAAGGGGCCATCTAAAGCTAGATATTAGTATCCTTAGCAAAACCATCCACCGTGAATACATTATTCACATTGTCAATGCGCGAACAGGGGTCATTATCGATCTAGACTTTGGCTTCCCTTGCATCGATCGTTTTCTGGCTTTCACAATCTGGGCATCTGGAAACAAAAGTAATCAAAAGTGTTGAAGCTTGCTTCCATCTCATAGCATCAATTTGAAGAAGAAAAATTCTCTGGGCTATTTCGATGCAGCTTGCTAATCAAACATCTCTGGCTAATCAAGAAGAAGACTGCTCAAGCTTTGTAATGCTCTGGCTGCAACTCTGCGGCTCTGCCTGACCCTCTGGTTCTTTGGCTTGTCTTCTCACGTTGCCTTGATCACGCTTTGTGGCTCTGTGGCCCTCTGGCACTTTGTTTTTCAAGTGCTCTAGCCTCCTCATTGGCTCTCTGGCATTCAGGCTCTTGGGCCCTCCCTTCGGCTCTCTGCATTCATGCTCTTGGGCACTCTAGCACACAAGCTCTCGGCTATCTGGCACATAGGCTCTTGGCCTTTTTTCCCAGCCTCGGCTCTCTATCACCCATCATGTTTTATAGCACATTTTCATGACCAGGCCACTTAAAATGTGGAGTATGTTTTGTGTATAATAGGGGTATGTTGTTTAGGAATAGAATCTGTTTGCATCGAAGGTTCATTGGCGCAACAAAAACCCCCAAAATTGGCCTTTTTCTGTTACAATAGACAAATACACGTGGAACAAAAATACACAAAAAAACATTGACAAATCCGATAAACCGGATTTCAAATTTCATCAAATCGGGCTTTATTTTCCTATTGGGTCCGTGCTGATCGCAATCGCATATCGCTAAGGTCATTATCCCTGTATATCCGGGGATCATTGATCGTCGATATGCTAATTTAATCCTATATGTTGATCTGTCACAATCTGGCGGTGGAGATCGCTTGTCGCTGATCACTATTGCCCCTCGTTATTGGGATCGTCGATCTGTCGATCACCGATTTAATCATGGTCGTTGATCGATTTCCGATCCGACGGCTGAGATTGCATCGCATATCGCTATTGCTACGGCTCGAGGTTCTTCCTTTGGCAGCCACCGACGTCAATCGATCGATTGTTCTGATTGCCAATATCGGTAATTGCAAATCATTGGTTCTATAGTCCTGATCCACATGCCTGTCTTCCTCCGACCCGATATATCAGAGATCGTCAATCGGGGGTTCCAAAGGCCCAGCCTTAAGTCTGCCCTTTAGAGTCCTCCGATTGTGATTTTCCTTTTAAAGGCTTGAAACCCATTTTTAGAGGAAAATGCCTCATTTTCAAAGGAACAAAGGCAAACTCTTTTCCCGATAACTTCAGCATCCGGACTCGGATTGATGAACGATTCGCACCTTCACGATTAGGATGATGAGATCTACACTCTGGTCCTGGGTCGACATCATTCTGAACACTTTGATTTTCGAGCGTTCATAAACCCTTTGTCATGTATGTCTCTCTCAAACCACCTGGATCACTAACTTTGGTCTTTGGTATCCCAAAAGTGCAACTCTTACAGCGACAACTTACACTGATGTTGATTGGGATGGAAGTGTGGACAATCAAAAAAGTACCATCGGAAATGCATTCTTCATGGAAGATTTTCTAGTATCTTGGCTCGGCAAAAATCAATCATTATATCTCTTACCACAATTGAAGATGAATATATAGCTGCTACAAATTGTTGTACACAAATACTATGCATGAAGAAAGATTTGAAGGATGTCAACATAGAAACCAAACAGCCAATCACCATCTATTGTGACAACACTAGTGCCATCAGTCTCTTGAAGAATCCAGTTATGCACTCAAAGACCAAACATATTCCAATCAAATATCATTTCCTCCGTGAACAGGTTGTTGAACAAAACATCAAATTGGAATATATCAATACAAAAGAGAAAATTGTAGATATATTCACAAAGCCTCTTCCACAAGAAGAATTTGAACATCTTTGCCAAAAGATGGGGGTTATTACTCTTGCATCACATTAAATAATCATCTTCACAAGATTAAAGAGTAGCATGTCAGGGGGAGTGGCATGACAACGGAAACAATTTCATAGGGTGAGTACTTGGGCACCCCTTTGGCCATTGATGTCAAAGGGGGAGAGAGTGGTGGAATATTTCCATGAATGGAAAGGGGGAGATTGTTGGTCAATAATTATTATTGATGAAATATACTTGATGAGCTCTCCTAATGAATGCCACACTATCACCACATTAGATGTTCGCTATGACAAAGCCATACTACCCTAATCATCTTCTGCACTAAAACATTTCAAGGAAAGTAACAATAAAAATGGTTTTTCACCATCTTATAGTCATTCTTTCATAATGATCCTTATACCATCTGAAAGAGGATTGTTTCCTCTTTCCAACAAGCCCTCACATGCCTCCAAACTCCTAGTGGTTAGAGAAAAATCAAATTTTTAAGTCAAAATGTAATTATTCATTTATGGCGTCGACCTATACTTGGTCTCTCATGTCGGCATGCCTATAGGAGTCTTGTATCTTCGCACTAGCACTAAAAACACTATATATAGGGTACTCGAACATCACTTTTTTATTCATCATCTCGGTGATACATCGCAAAAAAGTGAACATTAGTTCACATCTCGTGAACTTTCAAAGAAAAACAGTATGGTGGATTATCTCTAACTCGGATTTGTGAAGATAAATAGGTGGAGTGACATTACTGGGTTATTGTGTACTGTGTGGTAATTCTGTGGACACTGCTGCAACTTCGAACTAGTCTGTGACTCCATACCTCAGATCACTTACAGCTCCAACTGTGTGTGTTTGAAACACCTCGGACCTATGTGTTATGCTCTTGACCTACGAGAAATTCCATAATACCATAAATGTGAAGAAATATATCCCAGAACATAGAATAAAATGAGAAAAACAACAAGTATTTTATTATTCAGAAATAGATTCAATGCTCACTTGCATCTTCGAGGGGACAACCTCCAGCAAAGAAGAGCTCGATTACAATAAGACTTGATGATTTTTCCTTTACTAACTAAGACTATTTATAGGTAAATGACATCCAAAAACCCTATCTACTAGTGGTCCCTTGCATAACACGGCTAACCAATTTATTTATTAACTATGGCCCATTTACAACTAATTTTGGTCTCTTTTCTCTAATGCGATTCAAGCACTTACAATTATTAATGCAGAATTTATTTACTCTCTAACTAACTATGACTATGACTCGGCCCATTGGGTTTATTACATAAATAAAGGGGTTAGCTTTGGACCCTAACATGCCCTCCCCCATCAAAATCAGCCTTTTCCTCAAGGATGAAGCTACGGAAACTACTGAAGTATAGTGGTTGGTTCCCAGGTTGTATCTTCTGGAGAGGTGTCTTGCCACTTGATGAGGACTTCCTTGATCGTGCCGTCGCAGAGATGTCTTTCACGAGTATCGAGGGCCTTTCTGGTTGGATCCAAAATGAGCCTTCCTCATCCAATTTGAATAGACTGGTTAGATTTCTGCAATTGTTCCTCACCACTTTCTGGAGGCATGATACATGGAAAATTGGATGGATTTTTGAAGTAGGGGCAAGGCTAGTTTGTAGGTGATTTCTCCAATGCATTGAAGTATCTCATAAGGTCCATATAATTTTGGTGCTATTTTCTAGCAACCCTTTTCTTTGAGAGATGTTTTCTTATATGGTTGCAGTCACAGGAAGACTTGGCCCCTTCTTGAAATGTGTGCTCGGAATGATGTTGGTCTGCCTATTGCTTCATTCTATTCTGATATTGATGTAGATTATCTTTGATATGAGCTATCATGGTGGCACGGTTCTATAGGATTTGATCAACTACCTGCACCTTAGAACATCTAGGGATATAATAAATAGGTGAAGGTGGGATTTGTTCATACACTACCTCATATGGAGTGATCTTGGCGGCTTCGTGATAGTTAGTATTATACCACCATTTAGCTAAAGGTAGCTAATGTACCCATTGATGTTGTTTTTTTGAAGTGAAGCACCTTAGATATGTCTCCAAACATTTGTTGACTTTTTTTGTTTGACCATTAGTATAGGGATGATATGTGGTACATAGTTGGAGTTACGTTCCTTTTAGCTTGAAAAGTTCTTGCCAAAATTTGCTAGTGAAAGTGGGGTCACGATCAGACACAATGAAAGTCGGTATGCCATGCAGTTTGAAGATCTGGTCCATGAAAGCTTGATCCAACCAAAGTGGGGGTAAATGGGTGGGGTAGAGCGCAAAAATGAGCATATTTAGAAAGTTTGTCCACAACCACCATGATGATGGATTTGTTTCCAGAATTTGGGAGACCAATGATGAAATCCATGGAAACATCCATCCAAACAGAGGCAGGGAGTGGCAATGGTAGTAAGGTTCCTGGTAACTTTATTGTTTCTCCTTTATTGCGTTGACACACATCACATTCAGCTACAAAAGTAAGATGGTTGTAAGGTTCCCAACAACTTGATTTTTTCTCCTTTGTTGCATTGACACACATCGCATTCGGCTACAAAAGTAAGAATATCATTTTTCATGCCATACGAAAAGAAAGAACAATGAGCACGAGCATAAGTCTTCTAAAATCTTGAATGCCCTACAGTTGGAGATGAGTGCAGCTCTTCCAAAATGTGGGTTTTGAGGGTGGATGTCAATGATATAACTACTCGATCCTTGTAGCAAATAATATCATCCTTCCAAGAGTAGTCAGCTAAGGAATTAGAATATTCTCTCAAGTTATTAATAAGTTGGGAGAGAGAGGAGTGTGAGAGAAAGGAGTGTGAGGGCCAATACGGGAGTGGAGCACATGGCTTGTTTGAGAGCCACGAACCCTTGTTTAGCTGCATCAGTCCATAGAAATGGATTTTTCTTAAGAACATTAGTGAGGGGTCTAGCAATGCGACCATAATTGCGGACAAATTTGCAATAGTAGCCAGTGAGACCCAAGAATCCCCTCAAACTCTTTAAGGTTTTTGGTTGGGCCAATCTTGCATTACCCATATCTTTTTCGGATCAACCCTCACTCCTTCACGACCCACAATGTGTCCCAAATACTCAACTTCTTCCATGCCAAAAGAGCACTTGGACAAGTTGACAAATAATTTGTGATTCTGGAGCAGTTTCAAGATCAAGTATATATGTTGAAGATGTTTGTCCCAAGTTATGCTATAGATGAGAATGTCATCAAAGAAGATAAGGACAAATTTTTGAAGATATCATTTTAGCAGGTGGTTCATGAGGCTTTGAAAAGTAGATGGAGCATTACAGAGACCAAATGGCATGACCAAGAATTCATAATGGCCTTCATGATTTTGGAAGGTAGTCTTAGGAATGTCTACTTCTTTCATGTGTATTTGATGATAGCTAGAGCGAATATCTAACTTGGTTAAGAATTGAGCACCATGTAGTTCATCAAGAATATCATCAACAACCAGAATAGGAAATTTGTCTTTGACAATGAGCTTGTTGAGGGCCCGAAATTCCCGACACATGTGCCATTCTTCATCTTTCTTTAGCACCATGACCATTGGTGATGAATAAGGACTAATGCTAGGACGAATAACACTGGATTCAAGGAATTCATTGATGAATTTTTCAATTCCATTCTTTTCGGTGAAAGGATATCGGTATGGGAGCACATTAGGGGGTTGGTCCCCCAGGACCAAAGGGATGTTATGATTATGTTCACCCCTAGAGGGTGGAATATCTTTAGGTTTTTCAAATACCTACTGGTCACAGTCTAAAACATGTTGCATCTCAAGATGAATATGGGGAGTAGTGGATTCAATGGCCTAGATGGCATTAAATTGGGTGATGACTCCAATCGGGCCCAGTGTGCAAATCCATTCAACACCCAAGATAATGTCACAACCACCCATTTCAATAGAAAACATGTGGGTCTTTAGGTGATAGTCTCCCATCTAAATTTTCAAAGGGGCCTTCACATTTCATGGTCCCCCCATCAGCGATAAGGACTTAGAAATTAGAGACTGCCCGCACAAAACAATGAACAGCTTTGGTGACTCGCTTATGGATAAAGTTATGAGTGCTTCCACTATCAATCAATACCACTATTGATCGATGTTTAAGAGAGCCTCGGATTTTGTGAGTTTGAGGTGAAGAAATGCCTGCCAAAGCATGTAGTGAGATAATTGGTTCATCTATCGTAGTTGTGATATCATTGTCAGGTTGGGCTTCCTCAACTTCATCCTCTGGCCCCCCAAGGGGTGGGGCTTCCTTAGATGAGTTGTTATCAATAGCATCAATTTGAAATCATTTTGGTTCCTTTCATTTATGCCCCAGGGAGTATTTATCATCGCAGTAGTAGCACAATCCTTGTTTTCTTCTTTCAGCCATTTCTTCTAGAAACACCTTTTGAACCTTAAGTGTTTATGTAGGGCCCTAAGCCTCAGTGGGACGCCCCTTGGCTACGAAATTTAAATGAGTGGACTGCGTAGTTAAGGTGAGTTCCACCTTGATGGCCTTTTTGCAAGCGTCCATCCACATAGCTAGGCGGTGCATCTGGACATGAACTTGGATGGATTCTTTAAGACCACTGATGAAACACTCCAAGTCAAAGTCATCTTCTAGACAAACAGTGCTGATGACCAATGTCTCAAAGAATGCAATGTAGTCTTTTATTGTGCCTATCTATCGGAGCTTAGTGAGATGGCCTAAAAAATTAGATTCCCTATCAAAGAGGCCACATAGGGAGTTTGAGAACATGTGCCAAGTTGTGTTCCTAGAATAACAGTTCTGATGCCACTGCCACCATTACCTATCTCTATTGGTCCAAGTAAAGGGCTCCCATGTGTAATTTAGTTTGATCTTTGCAGATATCATTAAGCGAGAAATATTGTTCCATTTGTGCTACCCATACTGCAGGATTAGAGCCATCAAATTTGTACATGTCCAGCTTGGGTGGCCGAGGGTGGGAATTTTGGTGATTTCCATGGAAATGAATTTGATGGCTAGATTCGCCTTTGATGTTTTCATCAACACTGTGCTCCTGCCAATGATACTGTTGCATCATATTGGTGGGCAGTGAGAGTTGTGAGGTAATTTGGTCTATATTTCCCTAGAACTCATCCAACCTTTTTCAAGGCTCTCGATCTTCTCAGAGGCCATGACTTGAGATCTGGTACCTACCATACACAAACTCTGGTCAATTACTTAAGAGTAGTCTTCTTAGAAAGAGGGCGAGCTCAGGAATCTATTGGCGGGGGTCACTGAAGTCACTTCGAAAAAATTTGGGACCACCAGAAAATTGAGGCTAATAAGTGAATGGTACCTTTGCGATCAGCTCGTCGTCATGAAGCTTATGGGCTAAGTCTCATGCAAGTGTCCTAGGATGGTCTCAGACTTTTTTTCTTCTTTTTTTCTCTGAAAGGATTTTTACTCCCCACTGATCAATACTGTAGTGGCCGAATTCCAAAAAAACTTGATCCTGCCCAATGTCTTGCAAAAATAGGACCCGGACTGTAGTAGGAGCAAGACTCACTACACAAAGAGTCTTATCGGCACTTTGAAACCACAACTACTAAATGTGAGTTGCACGATGGTGGCAGAACCCCAATTATTGGATCTTATTTGTACAGCGACGGTAGAACCCCAATTGCTAGATCTGATTTGCACTGCGGCGTAGAACCAAAAATGTTGGATTTGATCTGGAAGATAAGGTAGTGGGTGATCTTCAAATAGCATAGGGAATTATGGTCACAAAGGAGTGTTAGGTGCTATAGATCGAAATATACATAGGGTTCCAACAATAGTATTGGGCCCAATCTTTCAGGGCGCTAACTAAGGAGGATCGATTGTACCCTTAATCGTACTACCCGACTACCTTATCGTACGCGCGAATAATCTCCCCAATTTTTGTTCTCAGTGTGTTGTAGCAACAAGACGGTTGATGACTTATCTAAGGCTAGGTTTCAAGAGAGCCTAGGGGGCTTCTGATATACCCAAGGGTACATGGAAGTGTAATCTGTGTGCGGTTCTGACTAATGTGCTACTACTTGAAGGGGTACCCATAGGGGTTACAAGGGAGTCAAACAAGTGTGACCACCTCTTGTAGTTCCTGTGTGCATGCCTCCCCAAATCCAAAGGTTTATGCGCTCAATGACATATCCCATGGTTTAAAGACCTCGAAACACATCTCTAGCCTAAAACAAATCTACGAAAATTGGAGGTACAACTGGCCCTGGAAAGTGCTCTGATACCACTTTTTATGCTCTTGACCTGTGAGAAATTCCAAAATACGAGAAATGTGAAGAAATATAGCCTAGAACACAGAATAAAATGAGAAAAACAACAAGTATTTTATTATTCAAAAGTAGGTTCAATGTTTACTTGCCTCTTCGAGGGGGCAACCTCCAACAGAGCAGAGCTCGATTACAATTAGAATTAGTGATCTTTCCTTTACTAACTAAGATTGTTTGTAGCTAAATGACATCCAAAACCCTAACTAATAGTGGTCCCTTGCAGAACACGGGTTAGCCAGTTTATTTATTAACTATGGCTCGTTTAAAACTAATTATGGTCCCCTTTCTCTAATGCGGGTCAACCACTTACAATTATTAATGCGGACTTTATTTACTCTCTAACTAACTATGACTATGACTCGACCCATTCAGCTTATTACATAAATAAAGGGGTTAGGGTTGGACCCTAACATTGTGGAAGCGTGCAGGGTATATATGACAGTTTCAGTATAGTTGTTTCAGAGTTGCGGTGTGATGTCTTGGAGCTATGGTGCATCTTTAGAGCTCATACTAAGGAACTCGGACTATGGTATTGCTACTTTAAAGTGTTGTTTATGTTGAATTAAGGGTGTTGGTAGATATGTGTCACTTCAGTCTTCGGATTGTGTAAATGTTGGTGCAGACTTCAAATAATGTGGGTGTCATTCTTGATACAACCTCGGAGTTGTAATACTTTGATGGTTGTGTAAAATTTTGGACTATAAACAGTGACATTTTAGGACTATGGTGACAGTGTTATTCTTGATTCTTGGTATATCATTGATACAATAACACAGTGAGATCTTGCCTTTGAACAATGAACTAATCTCTTGGATAATGGATTGGTAAAGAAAAGCAATTTGACATGGTACAACAAGGTGATTGAGCAGTGGAGTCAACATAAGAAATTCAGAGTTGACTATATAGTGAATAATTTAGTAAGTACTATTCTTATTCTCTATCAAATAATATAAAAGGATTTGTGTCCTTGGGGTTGGTGACCCTAAACGCAAGGTTGGTGCCTTGGAGAAGATAGGGTCGGAGCCTCATCAAAGTCCAAGTTGGTGCTTGGCAACGGGTTGGTGCCTCGAACATTAAAGGGTTGGTGCCCTCAAATTATTATTATGCTCAATTATTTGAAAAGAGGATTTGAGTTCTCTCTTAATAAAGTTATTATTATTCATTGCTAATTATAATTGTGAAGAATCTAACTGGAAAAAGGAACAATTGAACAGAAATATTAATTCACCCCCGTCTCAATATTTCCAACACTATTATCCAAGACATCAACAAATAATCTCAATGAAGTGTTATTGAAATCACCCCATAAACTTAGAAAATTCACAAGGAGACAACTCAAAATGTTTCACGGACTCGTAGATCATCAATGTAGATTTCAAAATATTAGTCTCCAAGAATTTACCGAACTCTTATTTGACCAAATATTATAGTTACTTCTTCTATTTTCAGACCATTATCTGAAAATAGTTCCTTCTTTAAGTGAGTATTATTTCAACTCACAAACCAAATCAGTGGTAAAAAGGACCAAAAAAATGAAACATGATGATTCTATAGAAATTCTTCCAGAACTAAGTCTGCAAGCTTCAGGTGATCATCATTAAAAAGCTAAAGAGTAAACTAAAGTCCTTGGAGACTTCATGAATTATGCTCAAATAGTTCCTTCCTTAAGTGAGTATTATTTCAACTCACAAACCAAATCAGTGGTAAAAAGGACCAAAAAAATGAAACATGATGATTCTATAGAAATTCTTTCGGAACTAAGTTGGCAAGCTTCGGGTGATCATCATTAAAAAGCTAAAGAGTAAACTAAAGTCCTTGGAGACTTCATGAATTATGCTCAACATTATTTTGATAATCTTTACGATATGTATGTTAAAATTTTTGATAAAATTAAAGATATTGAAGCAGAACTTGAAAGAAACAAATTTTCCAATGAACAAGAATGGCATAAATATTCCATTGTGCTCAAAGAAGGCTTTTTTTTACTATTCAACAGATAGAGCAAAAACATAATCTTGAGAATTCAAATTTGGAACAGTCCTGGCAAACTAAGTTGAATGATTTGAGTAATCAAAATATTGAGGAGACTAAGGATTTGGAGAAAGCTCAAGAAAATCAAATTTCAGTTTTCAGAAAGGAATATGAATCCTTGCAGCAACAGTTAAAGAAAAGTCGACAAATTGTTGTAAGTATTAATTTACTTAAATAACGGGATCTACAACTAAATCAAAGGTTAAGGAAATTTCAACTAAAATTTTACAAACAAATGGATAAAATCTACAAATTTTCCAGAGTTATTATCCTTTACAAACATATTTGAAGCAATAATGGTGGAGGACAAAATGATAGTTAATAAATTTCGTTATATTGTTGATTGGGAAAAGCAATTTAGTCTTGAGAATATTGTGAAATTGTCTAATAAATATAGAAAGCTAATGGTTGCTTCATTAAAATAAAGAGATTCAAACTCTAAAAAAATCAAAGAATGGATTGAAGATGTAGTAAAATTTTGTGACTTTGTTTGGGATTCAAGTTTGGATATTGTAGAAGAATTTGATATGCCTTAGCCAAAACCCCTCAAGGAAGAAGTTCCATTAAGACTTAATGAGAAATAAGTTGAAGATAAGAGAACAACAATTAAGAAAGAAATTAAGGAAACTGGTACATGGAATGAACAAGTTTTCTAGAAATTTCTACAACTTCCTCTGGAACAAATGAAATTGATTTATAAATTTTCAACAAATAATGAAAAAAGAGATATATTGAAAAGCTATTGTGCATGTGTCAATTCAACATTGACAACTCCGCACCACTTTATCTTCAATAGATTCCTAAAAAGTATTTCAAATGGTTTGCATACATCCAAATTAATGCTCCTAAAAAGATGTCAGTTGAATCAGCTTCAGCTTCTCAAATTCAGGAAGAAGATTGAAATGGTGATCCGAATTTATGCAAGAACAAAATGAAATACAGACTTAAACAAAAATATAGATCTACAATGAAAATTAAACTTTAATTAATTAAAATCAAATACTCAAATTGTTTACATGCAAAATGGAAATAGACTAACTCGGGTGATGGCAGCTTATCTCTGAGAAAATATGTGACAACCACATGCCTTCTTAATTGTGTTACAATGAGGATCGAAGAAATTTTTATTATTGAGAAATAATGGAAAACCCTAAACATCGAAAAACCTAACCCTAGGATATGAAGCACTAAAAATCAGTGGGCCCCATTCAGGTTAGTTAGTACATCAACTTCCTGAGGTCGTAACTTTGGCATACTATCTTCATTTGACACATACAATACCTCATTAGAAAAATATATCCAAGGAAAACAAATTTCGACCACAGACCCATGCCATTGGCCCATTTTTTTATTATGTGTTTTCCCGTTTTCCTAAAAAATGTTGTTTAGGGCCTCAAAACGGCTCGGGAAGTTTAGGACCCGAAAAACTACCGAAATTAGTAAATTTTGCTACAAGGAAACTTAAAGAAACAATGGTGGGAGTCCAAGTGGAATAGGCAAGTGGCCACCAATATCCACTTTGATCATTCCTCCCCCATTACGAAGCAATGTTCCCCATTACATTGAGTGCCTCCATGAGATGGGGAAACGTATGCTGAACTTGGTCCCTAGTGAGCCACTTGCCTTAGTGCAAGAGTTGGCCAGCTTTGACAACCCTATACAATTGGATCTTCTGTAGGTGATTGTTCTTGATCTATGTGTCCATGATCCAACCAATTGTTGCTTGTTCCGTACATTTTGGGTTGAGTTGTGTTGGTTTTAGTTGTTCAACAATGTTTGATGTGTCTAGCAGTGGTGGAAAGTATGGCCGAAAGTAGTTCACATTGAACATTGAGTGCAAGCTCAGGAATGGGGGAATGTGGAACTCAAAATTATTGTCTCCCACAACCTTAGTGATGGTGTAGGGCCCATATCGGAGTGGTCAGAGCTTCTAATGGGCTCCAGCAAGGCATTATTTCTATAGATGCAACTAAACTTTGTCTCCCACCTTAAACTTATGTGGCACCCGATGTTGATCATGTCACCACTTGTACTTGGGATTGGACTTATCCAAGATATCGTGAACTTACTGGAAGATGTGTTGGATACGTTCAATAAAGCTGGTTGCTTTATCCGCCTTGGACTATACATGTGTAGACTCTGCTTGTGTAGTCACATGAGGCATAGCAACACCAACCGGACACAATGGTTGAAATCCCAGATACACTTGAAAGGGATTGTGATTATTTGAGCTATGGAGAACTCTAATATAACTGTGTTGCACATAGGGAAGGTTGTAATCCCAAGCTTTTGGATGCTTAGAGTTGTACATGCGTAGTATGTGCACTATAATCATGTTTACAACCTCTGTCTGGTCATCAATTTGGGGATGGAATGCAATCAACTTGGTGAGATTGGTGTAATTTCTAGAGGCTCAACCAGAATGTGCTCAGGAACTTGCTATCTCGATCTGATATAATGGTTTGTGGGATCCCAAAATGTACCCACACTAGTTCAAAGAAGATTTTGGAAATGTCCCGGGCTGTGATACTCTTCTTGCAGGTTGCCAATATAACCATCTTAGAAAATCTATCCGCAACCACAAATACACAGTCATTACCATGCTTAGTAGAAGGGAGGCCATACAAATAGTCCATGGAGATGGATTCCTAAGGTTGGTTGGGAATAGGAAGAGGAATGGACAAGCCTTACTTCTTGATGGTTGGTTTGGTGATGGCATAAGTAATGCAGGATTTGATATATTTTCCAACACCATCTGAGAATTTTGGACAATAAAAATATTTTTGTAGTATGACCACATTTTATCCACACCAAATTTTCCTACGACCCAACTATATTGCGCCTCCCAAATTAGCTTGGCATGCTCGCTTGAAGGAACACAATAGTGGCCCAAGTAGCATAATAATGCATCCTGGAGGTGGAAATATGGAACTTGCTTTCCATCCACTAGCATCTAGTATGTGGTGGCAAATTCTAAATCATTTTTATACAGTTGCAACCATCCAGAGGTATCACGGCCACAAGAGTTGACGTGTTGAAACTGGGGGACGACTAAGGCAAACTGCGACATGATTGGTGTTGCCCTTCTTGTATTTAATGTTCAAGTGGAATTGTTGTAGATATGTAGACCACTTATGATGGTGATAGTTATGCAGCTTCCCTTGTGTTTGTATGAACTAAAGAGGTTGGTGATATGTGTGGATGTATGTCTCCTTCCCCAGAATGTAATGTTTCCATTTCCAACAAGTCTTCACAATAAAATACACCTCTTTATCATGGATGGGGTAATTCCAAATTGTATTGAAAAGTGTCTCAATTGATTGGCCACCAGATTCCCTTGTTGGGTGATAACTGCACAAATAGCATAGTTGAAGGTGTCTGTCTCAATTTCTAATGGTTTTTGTAGGTCTAGCAATGTGAGTACAAGTGCAAAGCAAAGGTGATGCTTCAGCTCAACGAATACCTTCTATTGGGACCCGGACGAGGATTACATTGCTTTTTCTCTACCATTGGTAACCTGACTCAAAGGCCAAGTGATATGGGAGAATCCCAACATGAACCTCTGATAGTAATTAGCAAGACCCAAAAGTTGTGAAGCTCTGCTAGAGTGGTCAGGGTTGGCCAATCTCGAATGTCTTGGATCTTAGCTAGATCCACATGCACACCTTTCTCATCTATGATGTAACCCATATATTGGACTTGGCTCATGAGAAAGGTGAATTTATCCATGTTGGCACATAGCTTGTGCTTCCACAGGGTTTGAAGGACCCGTCGAATGTGTTGCAAGTTCTCTTACTAACTCTTGTTGAGGATGACGTTGTCATCTAGATATACAACCATGAATGAGTTGGTGAAGTTCTGCAAGATTTCATCCATCAACCTCATAAAATTTGCAGGGGCATTTGTCAACCCGAAGGTCAAGACCAACCATTCAAAAAAACCTCCTCGGATTTGAAAATGGTCTTCCATACGTTTGTGGGCACTACTGGAACCTGTTGATAGCTAGACCTCAATCAATCTTGTTGAAATACTTAGCCCCAATGAGCTAGTCAAGAAGGTCATCAATCCATGGGATTGGATGCCTATTCTTGACAATGATTTTGTTTAGTTCCTGATAATCAATGTAGAGCCTCCACATGCTATCCTTCTTATGTATAAGTACAATCAGGCTCCCACAAGCTAAGAAACTTGGTTGGATGTGCCCCTTTTGGAACAACTCATGGATATTCCACTTGATCTCCTCATTTTTCATAATGGAGTGGTGGTATATTGGCCTATTGGGTAAAGGTCATTTGGGGGTTAGATAAATCGAATGCTTGACCTTCCAGTGCAAGGTGACCCCCGTTGGTGAGGAGAATATGTCCCTGTATTCTTCCATGACCTTATCCACCTACTTCTGCTATGTGGAGGAACCCTTCCTTGGGGCCATGGATGTGGCCACGATCTTGCCCTTACTCTGATAGAAAATCATAAAGAAAACAAATTTTCCGGTATGACAGATGATATCACTGCATTTCTTAGCAAAGATCAAAGAGATGGTGTGATCAAATGATCAGTATTTAGCTCAAAAATCAAAGTTCTTAGAATCGCTTGAAACGTGAAAAACCGCGTCCGTCTCAGTGATATGATCCCAATGCAACTTGTTTCACTCAAAACCGAGCTCGTATGAGGAAGATATCGCATTTTGTTTGCTTTTCCAAACATAAGAATTTTTGCAAAAAAGGTACAGTCACTTCACAGTAAACATTCAGTACTACTAACGTGGCAGGTGACTGGGCAGGTCAAAGGGATGGTCAATATGTAGTAAGGACTCACCAAGTGGCGCGTTGTGGTTGGTTTTTGGTTTGGTGATTTGGATTTATTTCATTGGTGGAGGATGGATCAATGAGAAGGGGACAAGTGGCAAGCCTGGAGACCGCCACGTGTCCCTCCCCAAAGGTCAGAGTAATCGGCACACTACAGTAGAAATTTTATGGCAGGTCGACGAGGTCAAACCCGCGACCTCACCCGAACAAACTCCACGACATACTATTACACCCGCACCTTTGGTTCTTAATTGTATATGGTTGTGAATTGTATTCATTATGATATGACTTGGCGATTGGGGGGGGAGGAAGCTAGCCCCGCAGTCCAGCGCCCTCCCATGCGACCGTTACCATAGAACTGGAGGCTATGGTTACCATAATTGTTCGTATTTATGCCACCATGTAACCATTACCACTTAAACCGTGGGGTAATGGCTTACCATAATCATGCCGTTAAATGCGCTTAATGCACCTAACCACCATTAACCTTAATTAATCCACACTTATCACTTAATTAACCTCCAATTTATTTTGGCAGAGAAGTTGGCAGATCCGATAAATCCGAGGATTCCTCCAGTTTTAGCGGAGTTAACTGGAGTTCCTCCAGTTTTAGTGGAGAAATCCTAAGAGAAATTAAATTTGCCATCATTTTTGCAATTTTTGACCAAATTGGGATCAAGAAAAGGAATTCCTAGATGATTTTGATGCCCTGAGCACATTGAAGCAGATTTCAGGAGAAGTAGAGCATTCTAAACAACACTTTTCCATTTTGAGCTAATACAAAGTCCTAATCCATGGAAGCTGGACTAAGGAGATGTATCCCATGAGGGGTGAACTCCTTCATCAAAACATTGTGTTAGGTGTTCATTTTGATTGTTTTTTGTACATTTGTTTGTTTTTGTTCAACACTTTACTATCATGTTATTTTTCTCATGAATTTGACATAAAACTTGACATAAATTTACCTGTTCATTCACAAACACGATAAAAGAAACCTTTGCACACGAATCAAATGATAAGCGGTTGTTTTTTTAATTGTGAAGTTGAAATTAGCACAACAAAACTAAAATTCAGCAACAGATGAAGTTGGTATCAGAGCAAAGGTTATTTTCTTGGTTTCTTGAGTTTTGTGCATGTAGGGTTTTAATGGTTGTAAATTTGTGATGCTTACAAGGTTAAATTTGCAAAGAGGAGAAGGGAAACTATTGGTTGAAAATCCTAAGGTAATTCCCAGAATAAGGAGAGCCACAAGGCCACAATTTGCACCCAAAGTTTCAATCCCAACTGCACTTGAAGCACCTCAGGTTTTACCTTCAATTGAGATCAAGGACGTACAAGCAGTACCAGAAGCTAAGCTTGAATCCAAAGCCATCATTTTTGGAGGAGAGACTGAAGGTCTTCCAGAAGAGGAAGCATTCAAGAAAGATTTATATGACTTAACTAACATGGTTAGAGTCCTCTATGAAGAGAGGAATATTAGAATGGCTGGAGAGAGTTCTAAGTCTCCACATGGAGAGGGAAGATCAGGAGATAAAAAATATGAAAAGAAGGATTCAAAGGGTAATGGAGGAAATCCTCCTCCATCTTCATCATCTTCATCATCACAAACAGCATCATCTTCCACTTCCACCACAAACATTGTTCATACTCATTCAAAAACCCCAAAAGAAAAAACTCCCTTACTCAAATTGGACATTAAGTTTGAACTTCCCGTGTACAATGGTGAGGTGAATGTAGAAAAGTTAGACAATTGAATTCGACAATTGGAGGTTTATTGCAGAATTCAGAACCTTCAAGAAGATGACATAAAAATTCAGTTTGTTGGGAATGAAAGACTCAAGAGGAAATGCAAATTCATGGTAAGATATCCATTTCTTGCGTTGAATTTGTTTCTGAAATTAAAAGATAGTTTTATCCTTTAGCCTATATGCAAATTGCCATTATGAGTTGGCAAAATTTTAGGCAACTCAAGGGCCAAATAGTTCAAGATTATACCCAGAAGTTTAGGAAGAGGGATTTTTTGTTAGGAGTAAACTTGAATTCCCAAGACACACTGTTGAAATATATTGGGAGTTTACATTCCTACTTGAAACATACCATCCTTATGTTCAATCCAAGAAATTTAGATGAGGTATGTCTGCAAGCCACGCACCTTGAAGCGAGAGGAAAGAACATTCAGGAAGAGGGTAGTAAGAAGAAACCATTCAAGGGTAAGAAGAAAGAGAAGGGTGGAAAACGGAAAGGAAAGAGGAATGCAAGTGTGAAGAAAGAAGGGAAGAGAACTATATGCCAACATTGTTCCAAAGCGGGGCATGATGAAACCCAATGTTGGAAATTACATCCCGAACTAAGGCCTAAGAAACCAAACAATAAGGGAAAACAAAAGACGATAGCTACCACACAACATGATCTTGGATCTAATTCTGGTGATGAGACCAATATTCCAGCCATGGTCACAAAAGGAAAAGAAGTTATTGCAAGAACTAGTTCCTCACATAGTCATAACAACATTCCAAATGAAGAATAAAGAATAGAGTTGTTCCATGTAAGGGTAATTTCAAATCATACAAAGATTGATGAATTATTTGATAGTGGGTCACAATCGAACTTAATTTTAGAAGACTTGGTCAAAAAGCTTAACCTTGAAACTGTACCTCATCATAAGCCATATCCCTTGGGTTGGATAGTCAATAATGAAAATTTACAGGTTGCAAGGAAATTCTTATTCAGGTTTGCCATTACTGAAAAATTCATTGATGAAGTTGAGTTAGATGTAGTTCCACTTGACATCTTAGGAATCATTTATGGAAACCCATATTTGTATGATAGGAAAGCGGTATTTTATTTCCATTAGAACAAATATCTATTGCTCAAGGATGGAGAGGAGTATATTGTGAGATCCCATCGCAAAAAGTCAAACATTTCTTTGGTTAATGCAGGGCAAATGAAAAGACTAGTAAATGCAAGTAAAAATTTTGTGCTTTTCAAGATCAAGAAAAAGAATGATATTGATTATGAATCTTTTGAAGGTTGTGATGATAAGTTAAAATATGATTTGTTTGATGTGGTAAGCAAGCATGGCGAGAAGTTTCAATAACCAAAGGGGATACCTCCCAAGAGGGGAATTCAACATGAGATACAGTTGCAGCAGGATGTTCCACTTCCAAATATTGGCATGTATCGCATGTCGATTATGGAAAGCATAGAAATCAAGAAGCAAATTCAAGAATTCTTGAACAAAGGTATCATATGCCCATCTACTTCGCCAAGTGGTTTACACATTGTCTTGGTGCCAAATAAGGATAGAACTTGGCGCATGTGTGTGGATTTTTGTGCACTAAATAAAATAACAATAAAGAATCATTATCCACTCCCAAGAATTGATGATTTGCTTGATCAATTGAGGTATGCAAAGTATTTCATTAAGTTAGAATTACAAAGTGGTTATCATCAAGTTAGAATAGTTGAAGAGGACATTTGAAAAACTGCATTTAAAACTAAACAGGGATTGTTTGAGTGGCTTATTATGCCTTTCGGTCTTACAAATGATCTAGCTACTTTCATGAGAGTTATGAATGATGTATTGAGACCATTTCTAGATGACTTTGTCATTGTTTACTTAGATGATATTCGTATATTCAGCAAATCCAGAGAAGAACATGTCATGCATGTAAACAAAGTACTTGATGTCTTAAGAAAAGAACAGTTGTTTTTAAAGATGTCAAAGTGTGAATTTGACATAAAACTTGACAAAATTTACCTGTTCATTCACAAACACCATAAAGGAAACCTATGCACATGAAGCAAATGATAAGCAATTGTTTTTAATTCTGAATTTGAAATTAGCACAGCAAAACTAACATTCAACAATAGATCATGGTGGTAAACGGGGCTACCTCTGATAGCTTGTATAACTTATTTCCCAAAGTAATAAAGTAATAATAATAGTGTGAGGCCTTGACTCATACACAGCATGATGCTTCCACAAGTACGGTTGGCCTAAAAAAAAAAATAATAATAATAATAAAAATAAAAGAAAATAAATAAAGATGATCAACATCACACAATACCTCATTTGTGAATGGTTTGATGTTGTATGGAAGGAGATAATGTTGGCTGATGTAGAGATCTCTTCCTTGTAGAAGCCATCCAATGGCGAATGGTTGTGAGTATGGTGTGGTCAGTAGGCCCAACCATTTAACAACCTCTATTGAGATGGTGTTCTTTTGGCTCCCGCTATCGAAAATGAATTGCAATGGAGACCCCTTCACCCATATATGTGATTCGAAGTAAAACAAAAATGCAACAAAATACAAATATAACCACAAATAGAGATGTGTCAAAAATAGCACTCCATTTCATTAATATCAAAGAAATGAAATAAGCCTACAAACATAATGGAAATAAACTAGTTCGAGTGAGGGTAGCTTATCTCTGAGAAGAGATGTGGTGGCTACATGCCTCTGAATTGTGTTACAATGAGGCTCCAGGGTATTTTTATTATTGAACAACAAGGGAAAACCCTAACCCCAGGAGATGGAACGCCAAGAGTTTGTGGGCCCCGTTGGGGTTAGTTGGGCAGCCAACTTCCTGAGGTCCTAACTTGGTCATATTATCTTTATTTGGTGTGTATGATACCTCGTTGGAAGTATCTCTCTCAGTACTACAAGATTTATGTCTACTTATAAAAGTAGGCTTGTTGCGGACCCCAAAAAAACGTCATTTAGGGGGTCAAAATTGCTCCAGAAGTTCAGGACCTGAAAAAGGACTAAAAATAGTAAGTGCTACTATAAACAAGGAAATTAATGAAACCGAATGGAGGTCTACGTGGAAAAGGTGGGTGGCCATAAATATCCACCTAGATTAGTCCTCCCTCCTTAGGAAGAAATGGTCCCATTGCATGCAGAGCCTCCGTAAGGTGAGGAAATTTCTGTTGAACTTGGTCCCTAGTGAACCACTTGCTCTAGTGAAGAAGTTGGCATGATTTGACAACTTGATATAGTTGGATCCTATGTTGGCAAGTGTTCTTGGTCTGCATGCCCATGATCCGATTAGTTGTGGCATGCTCCATGCAGTTGGGATTTAAATTCGTTGGTGTGAGTTGTTCTACAGTGTCAAATGTGTCTAGTAATGGTGGAAAGTATGGTCGAAGGTAGTTCACGTTTAACATTGGGTGTTAGCCGAGGAATGATGGACTGTTGAGCTCGAAGGAACTTTCCCCTACAGCCATGGTGATGGTGTACGAACCATATTGGAGTAAGAAAATCTTATGGTGGGGTCTAGCGAGTCTGTCTTTTTGCAAATGTAGCCAAACTTTGTCACCCACCTAAAACTTGTGTGGCACCTGATGCTAATCATGTCGCTGCTTGTACTTAGCATTGGCTATTTCCAATATGTCATGGACCTATTGGCGGATGTGTTAAATGTGCTCAATGAAGTCGTTAGCCCTGTCAGCTTCAGACTGGACATGAGTCGAATCTACCTGAGGAGCTCCAAATGTAATGGCCACATCAATGGGACATAACGGTTAGAATCCCAACCCCACCTAAAAGGGGTTGTGTCCAATTGAGCTACAGAGAGATTTGTTGTAGTTGTGTTAGACATAGTGGAGAATTTCATCTCGTGTGTTTAGATTCTTCGAGTTGTACATGCTCAAAATGTGTACAATCATCCTTTTGACAACCTTTATTTGGCCATTAGTTTGGGGGTGGAAAGTCATGGACTTAATGAGCTTGGTATCCAACATCGACCAAAGACTTGACCAAAATGTTCTTAGGAACCTACTATCCCGATTAGAGACAATAGACCGTGGGATCCAAAAGTGTAACCACACACATTCAAAGAAGATCTTAGCATCAGTTTCTATTGTGATACTCTTCTTGCAAACCACCAGAATGGTCGTCTTAGAGAATCTGTTGACGACCACGAAAACGCAGTTGTTTCCATGCTTAGCAGACAGAAGGCCTAACATGTAATCCATGGAGATGGATTCCCAAGGTCAACTAGGAGTACGAATATGAGTATATAGGCCTTGCTTCTTGATGGTCGGTTTGGAAATGGCATAGGTAGTACAGGATCTGATGTACTTCCCAACATCCTATTAAATTTTCATCTAATAAAAATACTTTTGCAACACTACGACTATTTTCTCTACTTTGAAGTGTCTAGTGACTCAACTATAGTGCACCTCCCAAATCATCTTGGCACGCTCACTTGAAGGAACATAGAGGTGTCCCAGGTAGCATAATAGTGTATCTTGGAGGTGAAAATTTGGAACTTGCTTCCCTTCCAGGAGCATCTGGTATTTTTCATCGAATTCTAGATCGCTCTTGTAAAGATGTGGCCACTCTGAAGTCTCGTGCCCACAAGATTCGAGCACACTGGTTAGCGCCATGACCAATGGTCGACTGAGGCAATCTACAACATTATTGGTGTTGCCTTTCTTGTACTTAATGTTCAAATGGAACTATTGCAAGTATGTGAACCATTTCTGATGGCGATGGTTTTGCAACTTCGCTTGTGTTTGTATGAACTACAAGGGTCGGTGGTCTACGTGGATGATCGTTTCCTTCCCCATAATGTAATTCTTCCATTTTCGATAGGCCTCCATAATGGAATACATCTATTTATTATAGGTGAGATACTTTTGGACTGTGTCTGAACGTGTCTCACTGTGATATGCCACTGGATGCTCCTGCTGACTAATAATCGCACCAATAGCATAGTTGGAGGCATCTGTCTCAATCTCAAATGGTTGTTGCAGGTTTGGTAATGTGAGCATTGGTGTAGAGTAGAGGTGATACTTCAACTCAGAAAATGCCTTCTGTTGGGATTGAGACCAAAAGAATTATGCTTTCACTCCGCCCTTGGTGACTTGACTCAAAGGCCAAGTGATATGAGAGAACCCCAACACAAACCTGCAGTAAAAATTGGCAAGACTGAGAAAGCTGCAGAACTCTATTAGAGTGGGTTAGATTGACCAATCCCAAATGACTTGTATCTTGGATGGGTCCACATGTGCACCCATCTCATCAATGATGTACCCCAGATATTGAACCTGGGTCATACCAAAAGTGCATTTTTCCAAATTGGCAGACAACTTGTGTTGTTGTAGGGATTGGAGGACCTGTCGAATATGGCGAAGGTGCTCTTCCCAACTCTGGTTGAATATCAGGATTTCATCCAAATACACCACCACGAATGAATTGGTGAAGGATCGCAAGATGTCATCCATCAACCTCGTGAAGATTATGGGGACATTCGTCAACCCAAAAGGCATGACCAGCCATTCAAAAAGGCCCATCTGGATTTGAAGGCAGTCTTCCACACATCAGAGGGTTCGATTAGTACCTGGTGATAACTGGACTTCAATTCAATCTTATTGAAATATTTGGCCCCCTAGAGTTGTTCCAGAATGTCTTCAATCTATGGGATTAGATACATATTCCATACAGTGATCTTTTTAGTGCTCGATAGTCAATACAGAGTCTCCAGTTCCCATCCTTCTTTTGTACCAATGTGATTCGACTCCCACAGGGTGATGAACTTGGCCTAATGTGCCCTTTCAGCGACAACTCTTGAATCGTCCCCTTGATTTCATCGTTCTCCATAACAAAGTGTCAATAGATCGGTCCTTTGGGTAGTGATGCATCTGGGGTCAGATCAATGGACTGCTTGACCTAACAGTGTAGAGGTACCCATGTGGGTGAGGTGAAGATGTCCTTGTACTCCTCCATGACCTTACCCATCTGTTGTTGTCATGCAAAGAAGCCTTCTCTAGAGGTCATGGCCACAATATTATTCTTTCCCTGAGGGCGAATAATAAGGAAAACAAATTTCCCGGTCAGGGAAATGATCTTACTGCATTGCTTCATAGTGATCAAAGAGATGGCGGTAGGCGGTGCTACCTCTTGTATCATGTACAACTCATTGCCCAAAGTAATAATAGTAGTGCGAGGCCTAGACTCATACACATCATGTTTCTTCCACAAGTACGGTTGGCCTAATAATACATCACAAACTTCAAGAGGAGAAACATCACACAATACCTCATTTGTGAAGGGCTTGATGTTGTAGGGAAGGAGGCACTGTTGGCTGACGCGGAGATCTCTCCCTTGGTGAAGCCACCTGATGGTGTATAGATGTAGATGTGTTGTGGTTGGTAGGCCCAACCACTTCATGACCTCTACTGAAATGAGGTACTTTTGGCTCCCGATGTCGACAATGAACTGCAACGGAGAACCCTTCATCTATGAGTGGAAGAGGAACTCCTCCTCCTATGGATCTCCGGGTTCATTCTTCTAGATCTTGGTGGTGGAAATGGTGGCACTGGCTTTGCATTAATAATCTACTTCCATTTTTCATTCCCCTTGTCGAGCTCTAACTTAGAGTCGGAACATGCATCCGATTCAGAAGCCTTCAGCTTGGCCACTAGTGACTACTTGGCCTGAAACTCAGTTGTGTTGTGAGTGGGGATCTTATGGAACTCACACCATGTCCTTGTGTCCTTCTTTGTCTTCGTGGTGTTTTTATTTGCTTGCAACTTCGACGAGTTGTCCTAGATCACCTCGCCTTGGCTTTGTCCTTTGTTCTACGATTTGGGGGCACCTTTCCCTTGCTTCAGACTCACAGATCCAACATATCGCTTCTTCTGTTTAAATTTATGCTCGATCTTGACAGCGTATCGATAAGCAGCACCAAGCGAGGAGATGTTCCTAGATGTACTTGTGTAGACAACTGTGGACTTAAGTACGAATGCCGCTCAAAATCCTTGATACCCAACTTCGTATGAAATATATTTGTGAACTTTGGCATGTCTTACTCCCTTCCCTGTCGAAGCATGATCCACTTTATATACTTATATTCATAGCTCCTGACAGGATAACACTGCTCCTTTATGGTGTCTTAGAAATAATTCCAAGAGGGTGTGGCTGAAAATAGTGAGGATTAACTTTTTTCCCCCTTCTCGCAGTAGGTTTCCAACCATTCCTTGGCCTGTGGGGTGACTTTGAGGAGTGAAAAATTAATATTTTCCTGGTTGGAAAAGTCACGAACTAAGAAATATCCATCTAGTAGATTTAACCATTTATCTATGGCATCCACATCTATATGACCTTCAATATGGGGATGTCAAAGTTAACTAGTACCCTAAAGGGAGTGGCACATCCAGAGTGGTTGTTGGAGGAAGATGTTTCGCCTGTAGGTAGAAACTGAAGGGTCTGGGTGAAGTTTTCCATCATTGGGTTCCTTTGTCACTTAAGGGCTTCTTCGAGCAATATTTTGAAATGATCTCCTACTCCCTTGTCTTTCTTTTCTTCCCCCATGGGAGGTCATCGGGCTTTGCGAGGCTAGTCCCTCAAAGGTTCAAAATGTTCGAGCCCTAACTCTTTATACCCTAACCTCGTCATGGACATGCAAAGAAAAATAGAGAAAGAGAAGACCGCTTTGATACCATTGATCTAAACTTAAGTAGGAATGAAACAAAATACAGACATAACCACAAATACAGAGATGTAGTAGAAATAACACTTCATTTCATTAATATCAAAGAACTGAAATAAGCTTATAAACAAAATGGAAATAAACTAGCTCGGGCAATGGTAGCTTATATCTGAGAAGAGATGTAGTGGCTAAATGTATATAAACTATTTTACAATGAGCATCAAGGGCCTTTTTATTATTGAACAACAAGGGAAAATGCTAAACAACCAAAACCCTAACCCCGCGAGATGGAATGCCAAGAGGTTTTAGGCCCCTTTGAGGTAGTTGGGCAGCCAACTTCCTAGGGTCATAATTTGGTCATATTATCTCTTTTTGGCATGTATGTAACTTGTTGGAAAGATCTCTCTAAGTACGGAACGATTTGTGGTAGGCCCTTACCTATGGGCACAAATTTCTTTTTGACCCCAAAAAAGCTTTGTTTACTAGGTCAAAACTGCTTTGGCAGTTCAAGGCCCGAAAAAATGCTAAAAATAGTAAATGTTGATATAAACAAGGAAAATGATGAAACTGATTGGAGGTCTAGATGGAATATGTGGGTGGCCACCAATATCCACCTAGATCAATCTGTGAGTGGAAGAGACACTCCCCCTCCTCTAAAGCCTTGAGCTCAATCTTATGGACCTTGGGGGTGGCAATAATGGCGTTGGGCTCTGCATCAATAATTTTCTTCCCTTTGTCATTCCCCTTGTCATGGTTTGACTCAAATTCAGAACATGCATCTGATTTTGAAGACTTCAGCTCGGTCACCAGTGATTGCTCTACGCGACACTCATTTGTGTTGTGAGTGGGGCTCTTGTGGAACTCACACCACTTCCCTGTGTCCTTCTTCATTTTCGTGGTGTTGTTCTTTGCTTACGGCTTCAATGGATTGTCTTGGGTCACCCTGCCTTGGGTTTGGAGGTTCCTTTTCCTTGCTTCGTATTCACAGACCCAAAGTCTCGCTTCTTCTATTTAAATTTATGGTTTATCTTAACAATGTATAGGTATGTAGTGCCAAGCAAGGAGATGTCCAAGAACTTCATGTCATATTGGATTTATTTGTGTAGATAGTTGCAATACTTAAGTACCAATTGTTGCTCAAAATCCTTGATACCCAACTTTGTGCATAGGGTATGAAAAATATACATGAACTCTTACACATATTGGTCCCTTCCTTGCTATTGTATGGTCCATTTTATATACTTATATTCATATCTCCCGACAGGGTAATATTGTTCCTTGATGGTGTCTCAGAAATAATTCCAAGTGGGTACGACTGAAAATAATGAAGGTTCATTCTCATCCCTCTACTCACAATAGGTTTCCCACTAGTCCTTGATGTGGGGGGGCGTCTTTGAGGAGTGAAAAAGTAATATTTTCCCTATTGGAAAAATCATGAATCGAAAAAAAATCTTCCGATAGATTTAACCATTTAGCTACGAAATTTTCATCTATATGGCCCTCAAATATAGGAATGTAAAATTTAACCTATGACCTTAAAGGGAGTTGCGCCTCCGAGGTGGCTGTAAGATGAAGAATTTTCACTTGCTTATACCCGCTAAAGGATCTAGTAAAAGATATCCATCATCTCATTCATTTATCGCTTGAGGGCTTCTTTAAGCAATATTTTGAAAGGATCTCCTACTCCCTCATATTTCTTTTCTTCCACCATGGGAGGTTGTCGGGGTCTGCAAGGTTGACATTGCAAAGGTTCAATCATTTCAAGCCCTAACTCCTTATACCCCGACCTTGTTGGGGACATGCACCAAAAAATAGAGAAAGAGAAAACTGCTTTGATACCACTGATCTAGATTTATGCTGGAACGAATTGAAATACAAACTTAAAAAAAAACATAGAGCTACATTGAAAACTAAACTTCAATTCATTAATAACAAATACTCAAATTGTTTACATGCAGAATGGAAATAAACTAGCTTGAGCAATGGTAGCTTATCTCTGAGAAGAAATGTGATGGATACATGCCTTTTGAATTCTGTTACAATGAGGCTCAGAGGCCTTTTTATTATTGAGAAACAATGGAAAGCCATAATCATACTTAAACCTAACCCAGGAGATGAAGCGCCAAAAGTGTGTGGGCCCCATTGGGATTATTTGGTACATAAACTTCTCGGGGTCGTAAATTTGGCATATTATCTCTCTTTGACTCGTATGGTACCTCATTAGAAATATTTATCTAAGGACAACTACTTATGACTATTAACTAATTCCCACTATTATAAATATGCCTGTTCTCCAAAAAAATGTCGTTTAGGGCCTCAAAACAACTTTGAAAGTTTAGGACCCAAAAAACTACAAAAAAGAGTAAATTGTGCTAAGTAAGGAAACTGAAAGAAATAGTGGTGGGGATCCAAGTGGAATAGGCAGGTGGCCACCAACATCCACCTGAATCAGTCCTACCACCTTAGGAAGCAATGGTCCCCATTGCATTGAGTGCCTCCATGAGATGGGGAAACTTTTGTTGAACTTAGTCCCTGGTGAACCACTTGCCTTAGTGCAGGAGTTGGCCAACTTTGACAACCCAATACAGTTGCATCTTATATTATCAAGTGTTCGTGATCTCTCTGTCCATGATCCAATCAGTGGTGGTCGGTTCCATGTAGTTTGGGTTGAGCTTTTTTGGTGTCAATTGTTTTTAGTGTGAAATATTTCTATAAGTGTGCAAAAAATGCTTTCACTTGAGCTATAGGTGACTTATACCCTTAATAACAAAGATGGTGTATATATGCTTCAGATCTGCAACAAAATGTTAAATAAAACCCTACAAAAAAGTAGATCATGTAAATACAAACATACCACAAAATAAAAATAGAAGTGCAACAACTCAATGGAGGACTTGAATGAATAAATTTATTAATGAATACACCTAGTGATGAGTAATTAGAGAATTTGGTTCGTAGATCCCCCTTCATGGAATGGATCCTTTATTAACCTTGTGCTTCAACAGTGTGCTTCTCTCTCCCGGTATGCAATGGGAAGAAAATAAAACAAAATATGATTGAACTCAAGTGGGAGCTCAAATGCTATGAGACAATAATGGGGATGATGAAAATGGTCATGGTGAAGAATGGAGAGAAAACCCTATATTTATAACAAAATATTGGAATAGGTTGAGAATTAGAAAATAGTGAAATAGTATTGATTAAATCAAAATCTAGTCATTGTGAATACTTTATTATATTTTTTGAGAGGGAAAAGATATTCAAAATGGTTAAATATCTTTATTTAGAAAGTGGTTGAAGTGATTAGCAAATAAAAATGGTTTGTTAATCACTTTGTGAAGATTAAGAAAAATATAAATTTGAAATAATTAATGATTTAACAATTACCTCATAAGGAAAATAGGGAATAAGTAATGATTAATAAATAAATAATGATATTAAGTTAAAAGTGGTAATCTCCTCCCGATAGGAAGATGAGGAGAGAATGAGGCTCGCGGTTTATCTGAAGTGGAGGCCCGACAAGGGTTAGGGTTAGGGTTCGTGTACTGAAGACTAAAGAAGTTACCTCCTACACCTGATCTGTTCTGGCCTCTCTGAACTGTACCTGCTTGATGCCATTTCACCTCAGTCGTCTTCTCGTTTTGGTTTGGGTTTTACCTCTCTATAACGTCAAAATTTTCACTTCAATCTCCCCTACCTGTTCTCGGTCACAACAGCAACGGGATTCACATTTTTTACGGCGACAACTGGTGTAGGTCTTTCGGAGCGGTTATGGAGGACCTTGTGGACTATTTGGAAGGCCCACTAGAGGGCGCCTCCATCTAGACATCTCCTCATGTAAATCTGGCAGGCCTGTTCCCTTACAGTTGCGAACTGACCGACACCATAGCGACGTTGCCCTCGATCTCAGGAACCTCGTGCTCAGTCATTACCCTCCTAGAGGTCACCCCCTCCTGGCCTGCTTTTTCAACTCCACCCCCGTCGCCGTCTACCCTAAAATTTGTGGCCCGATCCATAGGCCCTAATCTAGCCGTCTCCTCCATAAGCTACCCATCTTTCCCTCCATCTACCGGTTCTCACAATCCCTCATTTGCTCCCTCTAGTGAACACTTGGCCACTTCGCTTGGGTTTCCTCCGATGGTGAATATTTCAGCCCCCCTATCTGGAAGTTTCACCGACATCCCTCCCATCTCTGGTGCCTTCCCCTCTGGGCCGATTTTAAACTCTGCAAACCCTCAATCAAACCCTCCTTCGAGCGGCACTCAGAAAAACCCCTCTGATGTAGGACACAAACCAAGTAAGAAACAGAGGTGTGTAAAATCCAAACCACAGGATGTCATCCTTAGCTTGGGTGAAGATATTCAGTGGGGAGACACCATGGAAACAATGGACAGAATTCTAGTTGGAAGAGTTTGGGTATGGAATTATACTGCGGCTCAGCTGAAACAATGGATGGTTGAAGTTTGGGGACAACACCTGGTCGAGCTTCCTTTCGTCCAAACCTTCATCAAGGGCTATTTCACATTGAGGTTTGCCAGAGTCAAGCATACAAACTGGGTCCTGTCATCAGTTTGGCACATTCAACAAGCCCCCATCCTCCTGCGCTAGTCGAATCCCCTATTTCATCCAGAGAGAGAAAAACTCTGGGTTGGCCCTCTTTGGGTCCGCCTACCATGACTTCCCCTGCAATTCTTGACTGAAGACATCTTTCGATGCATCAGGAACTCCTTAGGCACATACCTGGAACATGACAAATCATTCCTTTCCACCAACATAATGGCATACACAAGGATACTGGTACGCTTAGATACCAGGGAGGGCTTACAAGAACACATTACCCTCCAACGGAGGAACCTCTATCAGTAGTCGATTCTTGACTATGAAGGGGTTCCTTTTCGGTGTAGGAGGTGCCATAAGGTGGGTCATCTCTTTTGAGACTACCCCCTCAACAGAAAAGCAAGAGCAGGGGAATTCGACAGGGCTCTACCAACCAAAGATCCATAAGCACAAGGGGAGCACCCCCCCTCTGAAGATGCGAAGACTCATACCAACCCTGAAGCAACAAAGGAGACACCAGCTAAGGAGACTCCGAAGAAGCGCGGCAAGACACCATATAGGCCTCCCTCTCCTCCTCTCACCAGGGCAAGGGCAGCTGTCGAGGCTGTGTTATCTTCAGGTATGAACACTTCTATACCCTACGTTGTTCATATTTTTTCTCCTTCTGAAAGCATAGCATATACTTCTTCTGTAATTAATAAGGCCTCGGTCTTCACCTCTCAGCCCCCCATTTCTCTAGCATTCCCCCTCCATAACCCCTCTCCCACATTCTCTTGTACTCCACCTTCCTTCCTGGACAAAGTCCTTATCATAACCCTTGCCTCTGATCATGGACCACCATCCCCCAGATACCCAATTCGATCCCGGGTGAAAATTCAAGCCCCTGATTATGTTGGCATCAACCTGGATACTACTCTGATAGCGCCAAAGCCTCCCCGAGGACATCCTTCCTCCATTTCCAAAGCAAAATTTCAAGCCGGAGAAGAGATTGCATCTGGGAAACAAAACACCATTGACAGGGCACTTAGAGCCATGAACACCCTGACCGATCCCCCTCCATGAAGCTTTTCTCATTCAATTGTCGAGGGCTAGCTAGGCCTGACAAAGAACTAGCTCTTCGAAGACTGATCATCTCTGAATCAGTTGATATTATCTTCCTTTAAGAAACCTTGGGCACATCTGAAACCATCTCCCGCCTGCTTGAATCGATGCTCTTGGGCTGATCCTTTCTAACTCTTGATGCAAATGGACGCTCAGGTGGCATAGCACTAGGGTATAACACTCAATCCATCAATCTTTGCAACAACTGGGGAGGTAGTGGGCACATTGGGGCAAACATTTTCTCATCTGACCTGCGCATTGAGATTAGGTTAATTAATGTGTATGATCCAATCCAACACCGACCAGAATTCTCTGATCATTTACTGAGCTCTGATATCTTGCAAAGGGATCACTTAATCCTTGGAGGGGATCTAAATTTTTCCATAGGCCTCTCTAAATCTTGGGGACATCATGCCCAGATTGATCGCCTAACATCATACTTTGAGAAAATCCTGGAAATCCACAGTCTCATGGACATCCCATCATCAAAATTGCATCCCGCCTGGAGGAACAACAGAGTTGGTGAAGACAGCCCCGCCAGAAGACTTAACCATTTTCTTATCAAGGAGTGCCTTCTGAACATGTGTCCTAATTATTGATAATGGGTGGGATCGGGAGGTATCTCAAATCATCTGCCAATATACCTAGAAATAAGAGGGGCGTTTAATAAGCGTAAAGGCCCTTTCAAATTCAACTCTTCCCGGTTAAAGGATGCATCTTATGCCCGCGTGGTTACTGATTTCTGGAAGTCCCACCCCCTGATGTTGGAGGACATATAGCAGAAAGTTTTGCTCAAAACCTAAAAGAGATGAAGAGGCTCTATAAAATCTAGGCACACAACAAGAGACTACAGGATGATCAAACCCTAAGGGATACCGAAGCAGAGATTGCTGACTTCAAAAACAATCAGGGAGGGGTCTTCACCTCGAATGACTGAAAGGAAAAGCTCACGTCCATATATTCTAAGAGATGCAAAATTCTAAAGGATAGAGAAGAATCCTGGAGATTGGGAAGCAGGGCAATCTGGCTGCTAGAGGGAAATGATAACACGAAATTTTATCACAAATTTGCAAATGGCCGAAAAGCAATCAACTCCATATGGAAGCTCACGAATGAGCAAGGGAATGCAATAAACACCTTTCCACACCTTGCAACCTTGGCCACATCTCATTTTAAGTAGATATATAGGGCGCCTCCAAATGTCACCCTTGTTGAAATCATTCGAGTGGCACATCTATTTCCCCGATTTGTGGATCAGGAAACTGCCATGGAACTGAACAAGGAAGTCACTCTAGGGGAACTTGAAGCCACTCTAAAATGGTTCAAGTGAGACAAAAAACCAGGGCCAGATGGATGGTCGGTGGAATTCTATTTGGCTTTCTTTGAGACACTTGGAGTAGACCTCCTCAAAGTCGTTGAAAATTGCAAGATCAATGGCAAGATGTATGAACCTTTCAATACCACTTTCATTACCCTCATTCCCAAATCCAATAACCCAACCCCTTATGATTATTTCCAACCCATATCCCTATGCAATCATATTTACAAAATCATAGCTAATTGCCCTCACCCCATCCTATCCACCCACATCTCTCGAGAGCAATTTTCTTTCTTGCAAGATCGACAAATCCATGAGGCGGTTGGAACTACATAAGAGGCACTACACTCTCTACAGTCCAAGAAAATGAAAGGTATGATCTTAAAGGTAGATCTTTCAAAATATTTTGACAGATTAAGTTCATTGTATATAAGAATGCTCCTAACTCACCTTGGTTTCCCATATGAGTTTATTAAATGGATCATGTGTTGTATAAATAATATATCCATCAATGTTCTGGTAAATGGAGTGGCATCACCTCTCTTTCACTTAGAAAGAGGTCTCAGACAAGGATTCCCACTATATCCCCTGCTTTTCCTTCTCATCATGGAAGGGCTTAGCAGACTCGTCAAAGAAGAACATAATAGGGGAAGGCTCCAAGGAATCAAAATCACTGATAGATGCATCCTGACTCACTTATTATTTGTGGATGATGTGTTGATATTCCTCAATGGAGGCATAGGGGACTTGACTATAATGAAGAATACCTTCTCTTTATTTCAAATTGCCACTAGAATGGTAGTCAGCTGCAACAAGTCCATGATGACAGCACCTAGATGCTCTCCCCATCAGATTCAGTTTGCTCTCCAAAGGTTCCACTTTACCCTGCAACAAATGGAGGATGGTCTTAGATATCTGGGATACAAGCTAAAGCCCCTGGGATATAAAATAGAATATTGGAGATGGCTTATCTCCAAATTTGAAAAGAGGCTCAACATATGGTACCTCAAGTACCTATCCAAGGTAGGCAAATTAGTACTCAGCAGTCCTAGAGGCCACTCCGTTATATTGGATGTCCTTAGCATGGATACCCAGGGGCATCCTCTCTAGAATACAAAACCTATGTTGCAGGTTTCTTTGGAAGGGTAAACAGTCAGGGAGAATATTTTCCTGGGTCAAATGGGAAGTGCTTACCCTACCAAAGAAATGGGGAGGATGGGGCATTAAGAAGTTGGAGGACTTCTCCTGAGCATTGGTAGAAAAACTTGGTTGGCAACTAATCACCACGAACAACTTATGGAGTAAGGTGGCCGTCTCAAAATATATTGCACCTCTCAATCTGATGGACTGGCTAAGATAGCCACAACGAAGTATCACAGGGATATTATTCATATGGAGGCAGTGTTGAAATCACTGGCCATCATCCTAGCAGGCCTTACTTGGAGAATACAATCTCGCACATCTGTGCATATAGGGGAATATCCATGGATTGGCTGCGAGAATGCCCACATGCTGCCTATAGAGCTTAAAAACCATCTCAGCTCTGTAGGCATCACCCACATCTGTCATATTGCGGACCTTGATCATACCACTTTGTTTCAACAAGCTTGGAAATCTGCCCGCATCTGGCACATTCCATAGCAATGGGAGCAGCAATGGGCTGAATACACTGCAACATTAATTAAATCTCAAATTAGAATTATTGAAGGGGAGGATGAGATAATTTGGGCACTTGAAAAATCAAGGAAATACTCCCCCAAGGATGGCTATCTTCTTTTAGCTGAGACTCATCGACCACAAGCTATCAAGCTCTGGTGGAAGCACTTGTGGAAGCTCAAAGCACCTCCCAGGACTCGACTTCTCATGTGGACAATTCTCAAAAACAAGATCCCCACTAGCGATAACCTCATTAAACGTAATCAACACGGACCATTTTGTTGTTGCTTGTGTAAGAACAGCAACGAAAATGTAGACCACCTTTTCCTTGATAGTCAAGCTGTAAAGGATATCTGGAGCTCGATCTTAATGACCTTTTCCTCCTAGAACAAATGGCAGGGATTGACAATTAAGGATGCTTGGTCTTCATGGTGGACCAATGCAGACTCACCAAAGGCTAGGAACCTACCCCTCCTTATTTGTTGGGAAATTTGGATAGCTCGCAATAGACTCATTTTTCATAATATTTCTCGCCACTGGCCCTCCATCTCAGTTCGTATTCTAACTGAATACAACATCATCCCTAATTATGAGGAAACCCCTCGGCCCAGAACCATTGTCTTCGAAACCATAAATCACCTACATCCATGGGCATTTTTTGATGGTTCAACATAGGAAGCTGGATGTGGGGGAAGTTCCATTCTATACTTATCCGAATCCCACCACTTTCATATTCAAATGGAACTAGGGAGAGGCACAAACAATTTCACTGAGCTAATCACAGCAAAATACCTCATACAATTTGCATTGGAAAAACATTGTAGGAATCTACAATTGTTTGGCGACTCAAAAATTGTCTGTAACTCGATAAACAAAACATCAAACTACTCTGTATATTCCCTGAGACATATCTTGGATGAGATGCACCGACTTACTACACATTTTGACTCATTTGTATGCTGTCATATTTACAAGGAACGAAAGACAGTTGCCGATCTACTATCCAAAGAAGCTGTGGTCAGGCCTTTCAGCACTTGGATGATTCGGGAACAGAGGGATGGCACTCGTTACCAGTTTTACCATCGATTGTTTATGGACATCACAGACTAGATGGCTCAGCTAGAGCCTGGTTTTTTATTTTTGCTTCCATTTGTAAATATTCATACATGCTTTTAAATTATCAGATGTATATATAACAAACATGCACTCTCTGTGTAGAGTTATTTTGTTTATTTTTGTTGATCTTCTTCAGAGAACAGTGCCTTCCTGCATGGATACACGGCACTAATTTTTGTTAAATTGGATACTTCCTATTTACGACAGGCACTCTGCCTCACATACAACATATGCATTTTGCATATACAACATGTAATTTTCTTTCACATAATGAAATTTACGAATTTTCCAAGGGGCAAAAAAGTCAAAAGTGATAAGAAATAATTATTTAATAGTTATTTCTAGAGAATATTAAATAAATAATGCTTTATTTAATTATTCTCATGGAGTTTTTGGTTTTAATGAGAAATAATTTAGGAAAATGGTTCAATAAATTATTTCATATGTTGAAAGTGGGTTTTACCATGGTAAAATCCATCCTACATGGTGTATTTCGATCAACCTACTAAGAAATGGCTAGGTGAACATTTTTGGGGTGATAACAATTGTTCGACAATGTTTGATGTGTCCAGCAATAGTGGAAAGTATTGTTGAAGGTGATCCACATTGAACATTGAGTGCAGGCCAAGGAATAGGGGGATGTTGAGCTTGAAAGCATTGTCTCCCACAGCCTTGGTGATAGTGTAAGGCCCATATTGGAGTGGTCGAAGCTTCTAATGAGCTCCGAAAAGCCATTCATTCTGAAAATGTAGACAAACATTGTTGCCCACCTGAAACTTAGGTGGCACCTGATGTTGATCATGTCACTACTTGTATTTGGAATTGGACTTATCCTAGATTTCATGAACCTACTGGCAGATGTGTTGGATGCATTCAATAAACCTAGTTGCTTTATTAGCCTCAGACTGTACATGTGTGGATTCTGCCTGTGTAGTCACATGAGGCATGGCAACATCAATGGTTGAAATCCCATACCCACTTGAAAGGGACTTCGTCCAATTGAGCTATAGATAGCTCTATTGTGATTATGTTTCACATATCGATGCTTTCATCATCGGTTTGTGGATGCTTAGAGTTGTACATGCATAGTACGTGTAATATCGTCCTATCGATGACCTCTATCTAGCTATCATTCTGGGGATGGAATGCAATTGACTTGGTAATGTAGAAATTTCACCGTAGATCACCTAATAATGCAATATACTAAAGCAAAATAATTGATCTACTTCTACTATCAAACTTTGTGGAAGCTTAATCAATTTGAGCAAGATCAATCAGAACACATACAACAAAGAAGAAGAAATCATATACATGAAACACAGAAGAATACTCTGGGGAAAGCCTCAGATAAAAACCTTGATCTCTGTATTATCATACAAGTGGAAATATATCCAAATTACACAAAGCTTTAGCTCACAAGATATCCAGCTCTCAGTACAATCCCTCAATGCTACTCATAGACAGTGAAAGGCTTCTTACAAACCTTCTCCTCTGCCCTCCAAGCCTCCTATTTCCTTGCGCAGTTTTCCTTGGGGTCCAGTGCTGCCACCTGTGTGAATTGGCCTCTTCACACAGTCACTTACCTCTGATCTAACTGCGCAATCCTGAAGGAGATAATTCCTTCTACATGGATGAGTTTCCTATATAGGAAAAATCCTCCAACTGATAGTACATTGTCCCTTCCTCTAATCTCAACTGGATCTCTGACTAAACTGACATGCATGAGTTTTTTGTGAGAGAATATTCAGTTATCTGGAGAGTAGCAGTTACATGCATGCAAGCATTAACTAACTGAACTCACAATTAGTTCCACAAATTGTTGGAACTAATCTAACTAGACTTAACTCAGTTAACTGAGCTAACTAATTACAACTCATCCTGATCTCCTTAATTAAGGGATAACTTCCTCAATCAAAGGGATGATTGTTGCATGTCTTCACATAGACTTCAATGTTTGATTTTCTCCAACTAATTAACTCAAGATGAATTAATTAATTATTTTTCAAACAGCTGCTAAGATCAAATTCGAATTTTAATTCTCAATTTTAGTTCAGGGACTAGCTAAAATTGGAATGTATGCAAAAATTCTATTTATAGAAATGTTATTTTTAGCATTTACCATTCCTTATTGCTATATCCAACACTAGTACTTGAAATGTTATTTATAGCATTTCTTGTTGCCATTTTCAACAGGTAATATTGGTGTCCAATAATGTCCAGAGGCTCGACAATAATGTGCTCAGGAACTTGCTATCCCGATCTAATATAATGGTATACAGATCCCAAAATGTACCCACACTCGTTCAAAGAAGAGTTTGGCAGTGTCACTTGTTGTGATACTCTTCCTATAGGACACTAATATAGTCATCTTAGAAAATGTGTCCACGATCACAAATTCATAGCCATTACCATTCTTAGTAGAAGTAAGGCCATAAAGATAATACATGGAGATGGATTCCTAGGGCTGGCTGGGAGTAAGCAGAGGAGTGTACATGCCTTGCTTCTTGATGGTTGGCTTGGCGATAGCACAGACAGTGAAAGAAATAATATATTTTCCAACATCTTGTCGGAGTTTTGACCAATAAAAATATCTATGTAGTACGACCACGGTTTTCTTCACATTAAAGTGTCCTATGACCCAACTGTAGTGTGCCTCCAAAATCATCTTGGCACACTCACTTGAAGGAACAAAAAGGTGGCCTAGGTAGCATAATAATGTATCATGGAGGTGGAAATCTTGAACTTGTTCGCCATCCACTAGCATCTGGTATGCGATGGTGAACTCTAGATCATTTTTTATAGTTGCAGCCATCTAGAGGTCTCGTGGCCACAAGATTTGAGAATAGTACTCAGTGTTGCAACTAGGGGTTGATTGAGGCAATTTGCAACATGGTTGATGTTTCCCTTCTTGTATTTAATGTTCAAGTGGAATCGTTGCAGATATGTAGACCACTTCTAATGGCGATCATTCGACAACTCCCCTTCTCCTTCCCCAGAATGTAATGTTTCAATTTCTGGTAAGCCTGGAAAATACAATACATATCTTTATCATAGGTGGGTTACTTATGAATTGTATCGGAAAGTATCTCACTATGATAGGCCACCAGATGCGCTTTTTGGGAGAGAACTACACCAATATCATAGTTGGAGGCATCTATCACAATTTCAAATGGTTATTGTAGGCCTGGCAATGTGAGTACAGGTGCAGAGCAGAGATTGTGCTTTAGCTTAATGAAACCTTCTATTATGACTTGGATAAGGAAAACTTTGCTTTCACTTTGCCCCTTGGTAACCTGACTCAAAGGCCAAGTGATATGGGAAAATCCCAAGAAGAAACTCTGATAAAACTTGACAAGGCCCAAAAAATTGTGAAGCTTTGTTAGAGTGGTCATGGTTGGTCAATCTCAAATGACTTGGGTCTTAGCCGAATCTACATGCATGCCTTTCTCATCTATGATGTAACCCAAATATTGGACTCGGCTCTTACCAAAGGTATGTTTCTCCAAGTTGGCACATAGTTTGTGTTGGCATAGGGTTTGAAGGATTTGTTGAATGTGTTGCAAGTGCTCTTTGCAACTCTTGTTGAATATGAGGATGTCATTGAGATATACAACCATGAATGAGTTGGTGAAGGGATAAAAGATGTCATCCATAAGCCTCATAAGAGTTGCATGGGAATTTTTCAACCCAAGAGGTTTGACCAACCATTCAAAAAGGCCCTCCTCGGATTTGAAGGCAATCTTCCATACATAGGTGGGCTCTATTGGAACATGTTGATAGCTAGACTTCAAATCGATCTTGTTGAAATACTTGGTCCCCTTGAGTTGGTCAATAAGGTCATAAATCTGTGGGATTGGATAGATGTTCCTAACATAGATTTTGTTTAGTCCTTGATAATCAATGGAGAGCCTCCAAGTCCCATCCTTCTTCTATACAAGTATAATTGGGCTCCCACAAGGTGAGGAAATTGGTCAGATGTGCCCTTTTTGCATCAGCTCCTTGATTTTCTACTTGATCTCTTCATTTTCCATAATGGAGTGGCTATATATCATTCCATTGGGTAGAGGTGTTCCAGGAGTCAGATCGATCAAATGCTTGACCTGACAGTGCAAGGGTACCCCTATGGGTGAGGAGAAGATGACCCTGTATTCTTCCACAACCTTATCCACTTTCTTCTACTGCATGGAGGAACCCTTCTCAAGTGTTATGGATGTGGCCACGATCTTCCCCTTCCTTTGAGAGGGAATCAAAAAGAAAGAAAAAATTCTTGGTCTAGGAGGTGATCTTACTACATTGCTTAGTAAAGATCAAAGAGATGGTAGTAGGCGCGGCAACCTATGGTATCTTGTATAACTTATTGCCCAAAGTAATAATAATAGTGTGAATCCTGGAATCATACATAGCATGTTGCTTCCACAAAAATGGTTGGCCTAATAATACATCCAAACTTCAAGAGGAACAATGTCCCACACTACCTCATTTGTCAAGGGTTTGATGTTGTAGGGAATGTGACATTGTTGGTTGACGTGGAGATATCATTAGCCACCCGATGGTGTATGGTTGTGGGTGTGGTGTGGTCAGTAGGCCCAACTGCTTAATGACCTCTGCTAAGATGAGGTTCTTTTGTCTCCCACTATTGACAATGAACTACAACGGAGACAACTTCACCAACATCTATGAGTGGAAGAGACACTCCCCTTCCTCTAGATCTTCGGGCTCAATCTTCTGGACCTTGGTGGTGGCAACGGTGGTGCTAAGATCTATATCAATAATTTTCTTCCCTTTTTCATTCCCCTTGTCAAGGTATGACTCAGAGTGGGAACATGCGTCTGATTTCAAACATTTCAGCTTGGCCACCAGTGACGACTTAGCGCGACACCCACTTGTATTATGGTGGGGCTCTTATGGATCTCATACCACTTTCCTATGTCTTTATTAGTCTTCAAGGTGTTTTTATTTGCTTATGGATTCGATGGGTTGTCCTAGATGACCCTGCCTTGGCTTTCTCCTTCTTTTTTCTATTTGGGGGTGTCTTTTCCTTGCTTCTGAATTGTAGATCAAAAGTATCGCATCTTCTATTTAAATTTATGTTTGATCTTGACAATGTATCAGTATGTTGTGCTAAATAAGGAGATGTATATGAACTCTATCTCATTCTATATGTATCTGTGTAGACATTCATAGTACTTGAGTATCATATGCCGCTTAGAATCCCTGATACCCAACTTTGCGCGAAGGGTATGAAAAATATGTGCGAACTCTGGCACATCTTGGTCCCTTCCCCACCACAGTGTCATCCATTTTATGTACTTATCTTCATAGCTCCCAATAAGGTAATATTGTTCCTTAATGGCACCTTGGAAAGAATTCCAAGTGGGTGAGGTTAAAAACAGTGAGGGTTCCCTCTCATCCCTCTGCTCACAGTAGGTTTCCCACCAATCCTTGACATGAGGGATGACTTTGAGGAGTGTAAAAGAAATATTTTCCCTATAGGAAAAATCATGAACCAAAAAATATCCTTCTAGATTTAACCATTTATCTACGACATATGCATCTATCTGACTCTCAAATATAGGAATGTAAAATTTAACTTGTACTTTAAAGGGAGTGGTTCCTCTGAGGTGGTTTTCGAATGAAGAGGCTTCACTCGCTGATACTCATAGAAGGATCTAGGAAAATTTACCCATCATCTCATTCCTTTGTCACTCGAGAGATGATTCGAGTGATATTTTTCCAAAAGGATCTCCTACTCCCTTGTCGTTCTTTTCTTCCTCCATGGGAGGTCATCAGGGTCGGTGAGACTGGCCTTGCAAAAGTTCAACAAGTTCAAGCCCTCACTCCTTATACTCCCGACCTTGTTGGGGACATGCACTGAAAAGTAGAGCAAGAGAATATTGCTGTAATACCACTAATTTGGATTTATGCATGAACAAAATGAAATAAATAATTAAAAAAAATAAAAAAACATAGAGCTAAAGCGAAAATTCAACTTCAATTGGTTAATAAGTAATACTCAAACATTTTACATGCATAATGGAAATAGACTAGCTCGAGCTATGGTATCTATAACAACCCTGGTTTAAAATCCATGTAAAAAGATAATACTAAGGTCATGGGACACATATTCCAAGATGAATGGTGGGAAAAACATGCTAGTGGTGTTCATTTTAGTTATTATGGCTAAAGGAAAATGGCAAAGGCTTTGGAAAGGCAAAATGTAATTATTTGCATTTATATATGAAAATAATGGAAATTATGAGAAAAGGAAGGTGAAAGGTCACAGGTTGCATGTGAGGAGGAAAATGAAGGAAAATAATGGAAAAATGAAGAAACTAGAGGCCTCGTTAATAAAAAGGCTTCTGAGGATCAATTGGTAACCTTTTTTCAGTTTAGTTTTGGAACTCTCTCTCTCTCTCTCTCCCTTGGACACTTAGAGTTTTCTTGGAGCACTTCACCATTGGATCAAGAAGAGTAAAGAAGTAAAGAGGAAGGAAAGATCAAGCAAGGAAGAGCAGGATCAAGCAGCTACAGCGGGATTATTGGCAGGTATCGAGTTGCATGTATGATTTCCTTGCTAGTTTTAGTGAGGTGGATCTTTGAAAGAAATAACACATGGCCTAGTGATCATTGAATCAAACTATGGATTGTGGTAAATCCTTGGCCTAGTGACCTCTAAATCGGACTATGGGTTGTGGTAAAGCCGAATTTTTTGTTTCCTCGGTGGGCCTAGGAATCTTTGACCTGTGAATGGTGAGATATACAGTAAATCCTAGAGGTGGGTGCCCTCGATCAAGCCTAGGAATCCTTGGCCAATGAATGGAAGGATTTACAGTAGAGCCTGGAGGGTGGAGTCTCGGTTATGGCCTAGTGATCCCTGAATCGGATTGTGGATAATGGTAAATCTTAGGGACTAGGAGACAGTAAAATTCCCCGCCGTGTAGGTGGAGAAATCTAGTGCCATCCATGCTTGTTTAGGGCCTAGTGATCTAATGTGGATTGTAGTAAACCATGGTTCTATTGATGAGGGTGAGGTGGTGTAGCCTCAAGAAGACCTGGTTGATTTTGGTTATGATTCCCACATTCATGCTTAGTATATGGCACAGGGGTGATTGGCTTAAAGATATATTTCGTTCAACCAATCTATGGTCATGTGGTTCGTGAAAGTCCCAAACCTAGTTGGTTTTTGCATTCATTAATAAGAGTTCCTTCTCCTTGGTAATTCATGTGTAAATGTATTGGTTTATATGTCGATTCTATGGTTGTATCCTTATTATTTATGTTGTTTATATGTTGGTTATGAGTATGTTTTATGACAGTGATGATGTATGGCTCTCATCACGTCTTGATTCGTAAATGAACAAACAATGAATATATGACCTAATAGAGGATAATGCAGCTAACGTGATAAGGCAACAATGCTTATTAGTGATTCTCATATAAGTATGAGACTCCTATACTCAAATCCATTGTTATGACTTGTAGAATGCATATTTGTGACATGTTTGACAAAATGCTTGTCATGGCTAGTAGGGGTCAAGTCAATTCCTTGTTCAAGTATTCGCATTTGTATCATTGTTTCGATGTTACTTTTCATTTCTGGAAGTTCCATGAAGTTATGGGCAGTAGCCTGAGACTTGGACCTAAAAAGGTGGAATAGAATTTGGGGTCACTAGCTCTAAACTAGCTGAAAAAGACCGCAGTCGCTTGCATTCCCATGCTATGAGAGCGGCTGAAGGGTCCCAGTCACATGCATTCCCATGTCATGGGAGTGACTAAGGCTCTAAGTCAGTAAAATTCTAGGTTGTCTTAGGGGTTGATCACCTAGAAGGGTTGGTTGGCTCATGAGTGTTCTGTAGCATGTGTAGAAGGTCATACTGGTTGTGTTGTATCGGTTCCACTTCCTTCATTGTACATGGGCAGTTGAATTAGAACATAGTATCCTCTCATCACATGTTTACCCCAGCGGGCCGATTAACTTGGGTAAATGTGGGAGGAGGGTGTTACAGTACCTTATCTTTGACAATAGATGTGATGGCTACATGTCGTGTGAATTGTGTTACAATGAGGCTAGGAGGCCTTTTTATTTTTGAGAAATAGTGGAAAACCTTAAACATCCAAAAATCTAACCCTAGGAGATGAAGCGCCAAAAGTTTGTGGGCCCCATTGGACTTAGTTGGTAAATCAGCTTCTCGAGGTCGTAAGTTTGGCATATTATCTATGTTTGGCATAAATTATACCTCGTTAAAAATATATATTTGAGGAAAAGAAGTTTGAAATGCCATGAACTTACCCATTTTGCACAAAGACGTCATTTAGCGCCTCAAAATGACTCTAGAATTTTAAGACTCGAAAAAAATGTCAAAAATAGTAAATTGTGCTACAATTAAGGAAACTAAAAGAAACATTGGTGGGGGTCCAAGTGGAGTAAGCGGGTGACCACCAATATCAACTTGGATCAATCCTCCCCTCTTAGGAAGCAATGGTCCACATTGTATCAAGTGCCTCCATGATATGGGGAAACTTCTATTGAACTTGGTTTGTGGTGAGCCACTTGACTCAGTGTAGGAGTTTGCCAGCTTTGACAACTCAATACATTTGGATCTTATGTTAGTGAGTGCTCTTGATATGTGTGTCCATGATCCAATCAGTTGTGTCATGGTCCATGTAGTCTGGGTTGAGCTCTGTTGGTGTAAGTTGTTGACAATGTCTAATTTGTCCAGCAATGGTGGAAAGTATGGTTGAAGGCGGTCCACATTAAACATTGGGTGCACGCCAAGGAAGGGGGAATGTTGAACTCGAAATCATTGTCTCCCAGGGCCTTGTTGATGGTGTAAGGCCTGTATCAGATTGTTCAGAGCTTCTAATGGGCTCTAAGAAGATGTTCTTTCTACAAATGCAACCAAACCTTGTCACCCACCAAAAAATTATGTGGCACAAAATGTTGATCATGCCACTACTTGTACTTTCCATTTCACTTATCCAAGATATCATGAACCTATTGGTGGATGTGTTGGATGCATTCAATAAACCTGGTTACTTTATCAGCTTCAGACTGTACATGTGCATATTATGCATGTGTAGTTGCATGAGGCATGGCAACATTAATGAGACACAATGGTTGAAATCCCAAACCCGCTTAAAAGGGACTGCGACCAGTCGAACTATGGAGAGCTTTGTTATAATTGTGTTACACATAGGGAAGGTTGTCATCCTAGGTATCATGTGCATTATCATCCTATTGGTGACCTATATAGAAAATTTTGTAGATTCACAAGTTCGTGCAATGTACTAAACCGCAGGACAAGAATATACTTCTACTTTCAACCAGTGGAAGCCAATAGATCGATGAAAACCATATGAACAAGAATAAGATAGATCAATGGCACATAACACAATATGTATCTGGGGAAAGCTACTGCTCAAAATCTCACTATCTATATTTCATATATCAAAAATATGAGTGAAGATACAAAGCTTGTTCTCACTAGAACAATTCGACACAAGTATGCTCAACTCACTCAGCTCACAAGCTAGCTCAAGCCAAATCCTTAGCCTATTCAACCGCTCTCCAAGCCCCTAATCTCTTGTGTAATTCCTAAGATGAATACCTCATATTTAAAGAGAATTCATGCTTCCAAAAGTGCGCAATACAAACATAGGATAAATCTCTGATGCATGCATGGTATTTACACTCCAATAAATAATACAACTGATAGTACACTATCCCTGGACTCTAGTATCAACTAGGTCTTTCTCTAAACTAACATGCATGATTTTCTCATGAGGGAATCTTTAGTTAACTAGAGTAACACTTGTGGATGCACTAGGGCACCAACTAACTGTTAGTCCTCTATTAGTTCCTCAAATAGTTTGGAACTAATTCAACTAAACTTAACTCAGTAAACTGAGTGATCTAATTTCCAACTCAATTTAAACTCATATTGGACCCCTAAAATTTTGGGAGAACATATACATGACTTTAGAACGACTTCCAACTCGAAATTCCTAAGCTAATTAAGTTAATTAAACTTAATTAACTATTTACAAGTTGCTATGAGAATAGAATTTGATTTTAATTCTCAGTTTAATTCAAGGACAAATTAAACTGGAATTTCTTGTTTCCATTTCCCAACACTCCCTCTCAACAAGAAAGGGATTATCAGCTACCCTGATCCTGTCTCTGTGAAACTCGAATTTACATCTTGAAAATGCCTTTGTCAAAATGTCAGCATCTTGCTCCTCCGTGGGAATGTACTCTAACAACATAATCTGCCTCAATACACAATCTCTGAGATGATGATATCGGATATCAATATGCTTGGACCGATCATGAAAAAATGGATTTTCAGAGAGTTTGGTACAACTTTGATTATTGCAATAAATCACAATTGAATCTATCTACTGACCAAACAAACCAATCAGGATATTCCTCATCCAGATGGCTTCACATGCTCCCTGACTCGTAGCCATGTACTCTACCTCTGTTGAACTAAGTGCAACCGATCTTTGTTTCCTGCTATACCAAGAAGTTGTCACTGACCCAATACTGAAGATCCCTTCTGATGTGCTCTGCCTGTTGAATGGACTCCCTGCCCAATCTATATTGGTGAAGCCTTGAAGCTTCATGCCCTCTGTCCATCTGTATCATAATCCATACTGAGAAGTGCCCCTGAGGTATCTCAACACATGCTTTGTTCCCTTCCAATACAACTTGGTAGGCCTAACCATCGCTTGACTAAGTTGGTTAACTGCATAGCACATATCCAGCCATGTGTTCACCAAGTACATGAGTGAACCCACAAGCTGCCTATAAACAGTAGCTTCCACTACTTCCCCTGAAGTAACATCCTTCTTCCTCCAATTACCTTCTAGAGGAGTCTCCATGGGTTTGCTTCTCCCCATGCGGAATATCCTAAGTATCTCGTTGGCATACTTTCCTTAAGACACAAACAACTCCCCATCTCCCTACCATACCTCCATGCCAAGAAAGTAATGCATGAGACCCATGTCCTTCAACTCAAACTCTCTTGCAAGGTCCTCCTTACAAGACTTTATCAGCTGATCATCATCTATTAGTATTAGATCATCAACATAAAGTAAAATGATCAACAGTTTACCTTCCACCACTATGTGGTACAGGTTCGCATCTACTTCACTCTTCATGAAGCCCAACCCGGTGAAGTAGCTATCTATCCTAGTGTACCAAGCACGAGGTTCTTTCTTTAGCCCATACAACACTCTCTTGAGTCGGCACACATGCAACTCATGGTCAAAGGTCTCAAAACCTTCAGGCTTTTCTATGTACACCTCTTCCTCAATCATGCCATTAAGGAAGGTTGTCTTCACATCCATCTGATGTATCTTCCAACCCATATGTGTTGATAGTGCCAAAATAGATCTTATTGACGAGTACCTTACAACAGGAGCAAAGGTCTCATCATAGTCAATCCCCTCTACCTGTGAAAATCCACGGGCCACAAATCTAATCTTATGCTTCTCCACACTACCATCTGCAGTTTGTTTTACCTTGTACATCCAATGAGATCTCACCACTGACTTGTCCTCCTGTCTTGGGACCACATCCCAAACATTGTTATGAACTATGGAGTCATACTCCTCCACCATGGCATCAACCCAAACCAGTTTCTCCACTACTTATTTAAAGGAATACGGCTTTGTCACAACACATTCACCCATAAGAGCCATGTTTCCAGTGTACCTCTTAGGTGACCTCCTCTGGCTACGCTAAGAAGTGGGTACTCCCACATTCTCAGGTGCATCATCCAACAATCTGTTAGCCTCTCTCTTGCACTTTCTTCCCTCTCTGGAAAACTTTTCCTGAGTGGACATCTCCACTTCGGATCCTCTGCATGTGGTTGCTCCACATCAATCTAAGGCTCCTCAACCTCAGGAGCTAAAAGCTCCTAATATGCATGTAGCTCAAGCTCCCTGTTACCGGGAATAGTGTCCACTCGGATGCTGCTATTCCCACTAAGACTGGTAGCTATCTTAGAAACAAACAAGT
>APFE031144385.1:102009-163009 GCA_000404065.3 Pinus taeda
GTCCAGTTTTGACCATTTATGAGCAGTTTTTAGTGGAGAACTTCTGGGAGATGATGTAATCAGCTGACCTTGTTCCTTTAGGCAGTGAAGCAACACTTCTAGGTACTTAGGAGCCCTCAGTTTACGGACATTTATGATTGGGGTTGAAGTTCCCAAAAATTTCTATAACACTCCCTCTCAAGGGAAACTCACATGGCCTTCTCCTCATCGAATCTAACATCCCTGCAAACCATTGTCATCGTGCTAATCGGCAAGTACACCTGACAGTTGTGAGGTGTATCCGTGTACTGCACAAATATCCCCAACTCTGTTGTTTGCTCAAGCTTCTTTCGTTCATCTTTGGTCACATGGAAATATATCGATGACCCAAAAATCCTGAAGTGACCAACATCTGGCCTCTTACCGTAATAAGCCTCCTCTAGTGTCTTCATATCAAGTGTACGATGTGGGCTACAATTCTGAACATAAACTAATGTGTTGCATGCCTTAGTCCACGAGTGTAGTGGTAGGCCTTGATCATGCAACATCTCCCTTGCTTCCCCTACTATGCTTATGTTCTTCCTCTCAGACACCCCATTCCCCTGAGGGTTATGGGGTGTCGTCAACTCTCGTTTATGCCTTTCCGCTGCACAAAAGTTCTTAAACTCATTTGAGACATACTCACCACCATTATCACCCCATAGAGCTTTAACCTTCTTTCCTGGCCCTTTCTCCACCAATGCTTTAAACTCACAAAATTTTGTGAAAGTTTGATCCTTTTTCTACATGAAAATTATCCTGCATTTACGAGAATAGTCATCAAAAAATATAACATAATACCTGTGTTTGGTTGTGGATGTTGTCGATAATGGTCCACACACATTTGAATGGAGTCGCTCTAGAATAGCCTCTGCTCGACTGTCTCTGTCGTGAAAGGAAGACTTGGTGTATTTTCCCAAAGTACACCCTTTGCATGTATAAACTTGCTCAAGCGTACCTTTGGAAGACTGGTAGAGATCTGTTGTGATATCTTCAAATCCCCATGATACAAGTGGCCCAATCACCTATGCCACAACTCGCCAACGTCTCGAATCTGCACCCTTTCTACTTTTGTGCTCAAAGTAACACACTTCTCTACCTCCAACTTATAGAGATTCTTCACCTGAATCCCTATCTTCTTTACTTGACCCTTGGCTATGTGTCGAAGGAATGCCTTTCCTTTCGAGAAGATCACATCGTAGCCTCTATCATCAAGCATGGGAATGGATACCAAGTTCTTCTTCATCCTGGGCACATACATAACATTCTTCAAGGTGAGTGGAGCCCCATGTTCCCTCTGAAAAGTAATCATGATCAATCCAGTAACACTATACTTCTCGTCGTCTCCCATCTCAATATGTATCTAGAGATATTTCTCCTCCAGGTCACTAAATAACTCATTATTTCCAGTCATGTGGAATGAAGCTCCATTGTCTAAGTACCATACACTACCCATCATTGATGACACCATGCATGTAATGAGGGAAAAGTCCAATTCGAATTGAGAGCCCAAAGCCTCACCCACCGATCCTCCTGAATACTCCTTCTTGGACTTCTAAGAGGACAATTTGTAGGAAAATGGCCCAGCTCATGACAATGAAAGCATTTCACTTTCGTCATTTCTTTCTTCTTACCTCCATGATAAGAATACGATTTGGAGTGGGAAGCTTTCCCTTTCCCCTCCTTCGCCTTAATCTCTAAGGCACAATTCTCTTCATCGTCAGTCTTTAATGAAGAACCATCCATGATGTTCCTCCTGATCTCCTCCTGCATCAAATCTGACCACAGTCGTTCCCAATCCGGCAACTTCTCTCGACCATTGATAGAGTCGTGATAACTATGCCAACTCTTTAGGAGCCCTAGAAGATAAATACTCACTATATCATCCTTAGCAACCACGATTCCAACACTTCCAAGTTCATCACAACACTGAGTGAACTTGGTCAAGTATTTTGGAATTGTCTCGCCTTTCTCCATTTTGATTTTTCAAATTTTGTCTTTTAGTGCCAATTTCCCTTGGTCTTTGTTGTTCTGATACAAGTTCGTTAATGTTTTCCACATATCATATGGATTTTCCTGTCCATGGAGACTCGAGACAATGTGGTGTCGAACTCCCTCAAGGATTATCCGCCTCACCTTCGCCACACACTTCTTCCATTCGACCAAATTTTGTGCATCGGATGCTACTGGCTTAGGAATTTTTTGATCAATGAATTCCTTCAAGCCATTAACCTCTAACACAACCTCCATTGTTTCCCTCCAGGCTATAAAATTTGAGCTTCCTTCCAAGGCATACTCGAGCTGCAAACTTTAGAATCCCATCTATCGATCCTAAAGTATGTATTTCAAGTTCAAATTCAACCTATAGCCCAAAACTCAAAACTTTGAAATCTCCCCTAGTATATTGTTCTTAGCTCTGATACCATGTAGAAAATCTTGTAGATTCACAAACTCATGCAATGTACTAAAGCACAAGACAAGAATCTACTTCTACTTTCAACTAGTGGAAGCCAATAGATCAATGAAAACAATATGAACAAGAAGAAGATAAATCAATGGCACATAACACAAGATGTATCTGGGGAAATCCATTGCTCAAAAACTCGCTATTTGTATTACATATATCAGAAATATGAGTGAATATACCAAGATTTTTCTCACTAGAACAATTCTGCACAAGTATGCTCAACTCTCTCAGCTCACAAGCTATCTCAAGCCAAACCCTTAGCCTATTTAGCCGCTCTCCAAGTGCCTAATCTCTTGCAGAATTTCTAGGATGAATAGCTCCTATTTAAAGGGAATTCAGCCTTCCAAAAGTGTGCAATCCAAACATTTCAGTCTCTTAGGCATGCATGATATTTACACTCCAGTAAATAATACAACTGATAGTACATTGTCCTTGCACTCTACTATCAACTAGGTCTTTCTTTGAACCTACATGCATGTGTTTCTCATGAGGGAATCTTCAGTTAACTAGAGTAACACTTGTGGATGCACCAATGCACCAATTGATTGTTAATCCTCTATTAGTTCCTCAAATAGTTTGGAACTAATTTAATTGAACTTAACTCAGTAATCTGAGTGATCTAATTTCCAACCTAATCTAAACTCATATTGGACCCCTAAAATTTTGGGAGAACATATACATGACTTCAAAAAGACTTCCAACTCCAAATTCCTAAGCTAATTAAACTTAATTAACTATTTACAAGTTGCTATGAGAATAGAATTTGATTTTAATTCTCAGTTTAATTCAAGGACAAATTAAACTGGAATTTCTTGTTGTCATTTCTTGTTGTATCAACTTGCTCAAGCATACCTTTGGGAATACCAGTAGAGATCTGTTGCAATATCTTCAAAGCCTCATGATGCAAGTGGACCAATCGTCGATGCCACAACTCGCTGACATCTTGGCTCTACACCCTTTCTGCTTTTGTGCTCAAAGCAACACACTTCTCTACCTCCAACTTATAGAGATTCTTCACTCGAACCCCTATCTTCTTTACTTTACTTGTGGCTATGTGTCGAAGGAACGCCTTTCCTTTCGAGAAGATCACATCATAGCCTCTATCCTCAAAAATGGCAACGAATACCAAGTTCTTCTTCAGGTCTAACCATCATTCTGTGGATGGAATGCAGTTGATTTGGTGAGCTTGGTGTCTAATAATGTCTAGAGGCTCGACCATAATGTGCTCTGAAACCTACTATCCCAATATGATATAATTGTCTATGGGATCCCAAAATGTACCCAGACTCATTCAAATAAGAGTTTATCAATGTCTTCTATTGTGATACTCTTCATGCAAGACGCCAATATAGCAATCTTAGAATATTTGTCCACGGCCACAAATACATATTCATTACCATGCTTGGTAGAACAGAGGCTAGACAAATAGTCCATGGACACGGATTCCTAAGGCTAGTTGGTTAGGTAGAAGAGTGTGAAGGCCTTTCTTCTTGAGGGTTGGCTTAGCCATTGCATAGGCAGTGCAGGGCATGATATATTTTCCAACATCCTGTCAGAGTTTTGGCTAATGAAATTACTACTATAGTATGTCCACAGTTTTCTCCACATCAAAGTTTCATGCGACCTAACTATAGTGTGCTTCCCAAATCAACTTAGCATCCTCAATTGGTAGCATAACAATGTGTCCTAGAGGTTTAAATATGAAACTTGTTTACCATCCACTAGCATCTGCTATGTGGTGGAAAGCTCTGGATCATTTTTATATAGTTGCAGCCATTTAAAGGTTTTGTGGCCACAAGAGTTGACAACAGTAGTTAGTGTTGCAACTGGGGGCCGACTAACAAAATTTGCAACATGATTGGTGTTTCCCTTCTTGTATTTAATGTTCAAGTGGAATTATTGCAGGTATTTATCCCACTTATGATTCTGATCGTTCTGTAACTTCCCTTGTGTTTATATAAACTGAAGAGGTTGGTAATTTGTGTGGTTGACCATCTCCTTCCCCATAATGCAATGTTTCCATTGTTAGAAAGCATGCATGATAAAATACATCTCTTTATCATAGGTGGGAAAATTTTGAATTGTATCGGAAAGTGTCTCACTGTGATAGGCCACTAGATGCCCTTGTTGGGTGAGAATTGTACCAATAGCATAGACAAAGGCGTCTATCTCAATTTCAAACGGTTGTTGCAGGTCTGGCACTATGAGTACAGGTGCAGAGCAGAGGCAATGATTCAACTCAATGAACGACTTATGTTGGGGCTTGGACCAGGAAAAATTTTCTTTCACTCCACCCTTGGTAACCTAACTCAAAGACCAAGTGATTGGGAGAATCCCAACACGAAACCTTTAATAAAAATTGGCAAGGACCAAAAAGTTATGAAGCTCTATTAGAGTGGTTAGGGTTGGCCAATACCAAATGAATTGGATCTTAGTTGGATCCACATGCATGCCTTGATCATCTATGATGTAACCCAGATATTGGACTTGGCTCATACGAAAGGTGCATTTCTCCAAGTTGGCACATAGTTTGTGTAGTCGCAGGGTTTGAAGAACCTGCCGAATGTGTTGCAGGTGCTCTTCTCATCTCTTGTTGAAGATGAAGAAGTCGTCCAGATATACAACCATGAATGAGTTGGTGAAGAGATGCAAGATGTCATGCATCAACCTCACAAAAGTTGCAAGGGAATTTGTCAACCTGTAAGGCATGACCAACCATTCCAAACGTCCCTCCTTAGATTTGAAGGCGGTCTTCCATACATCTGTGGGCTCTATTGGAACCTGGTAATAGCCAAACTTCAAATCGATATTTCTAAAATAATTGGCCCCCTTGATCTGGTCAAGGTCATCAATCCATGGGATTGGATACCTATCCTAACAGTGATTTTGTTTAATGCCCGATAATCAATGCAGGAACTCCAAGTCCCATCCTTCTTCTGTACAAGTATAATTAGTCTCCCACAAGGTGAGAAACTTGGTTAGATGTGCCCTTTTTGTAGTAAATCATAGCTAGTCTACTTGATCTCTTCATTTTCCATAATGGAGTGGTGGTATATCATCCCATTGGGTAGAGATGCTATGGGAGTCATATCGATCAAATGCTTTACCTGATAGTTCAAGGGTACCCCTATGGGCGAGGAGAATATGTCCCTATATTCTTCCACAACCATATCCACCTGCTTCTACTACGTGGAGTAACCCTTCTTGGGGGTTGTTAGTGTCAGTCTTTGAAGCCTTCCACCAGTGATCAAATATGCTCTTACAAAGTGGTCTTAGGGTGTCAAAGTCAAATTTTGTCATTTCAGTGAGTTTTCAAGTAAAATTTGGTCAATAGGCATTAGGCCTAGGGTTTGTTTTTAGTTCTTTCAAAGTTGTCCAAATGTCAGTCCATGATTCATATGAGTGTACCATCATTCAAAGAGTTTTCATCATCATTTCAGGTTCCAATAGGTCATTTTACACCTTGTTTGTGTTTCAGTGGTGCTTGGGTAAGACTCATTTCCTTCTCCTAGGGTTTTGAAGGTAATTTCTCTTGTATGGTCAAATCATCAACAAAGCTTGCATCCTAATGCTCATGCACCTTCCCCTATCCTTAATGTACCTTATTAAACACTTCCCATCACTGATATCCCTCAAACTCCTCATTTTCCCCCAAACCCTAGTTTCTTGCTACAATTTGACAAACTTCTAGGCTAAGCCTGTGTTTTCCCCTTTTGGACCCCTTCCCCTCACTCAATATTTGAAATTACACTTTCCCCTATTTCCTCACATCCCTCTTTACTTCCCAAAATTTTCTCAATAACTTAGAAGCCCCTTATCTCCTTCATTTCACTTCATTTCGACAAATCCCCTGTTCCACACATCAGGATAGGTTTTACTCAAATGATGTTTCTGAGCAAGAAAAAATGAATTTGGAAAAACTGAGAGATTTTTTTGTCCATAATAGGCCAAGGAAGAAAAACCTCCTTCACTTTTTACATAGGTGTCATGGTTTTAGAGAAATGTCAAAAATAAAGTTGCCTCAAGAGGGTTGCTGCACCTCTAGAGTGGCCTTGGGAAAATCAAGATTTCTCCTAGCTCGGTTGGCCAAATGACTTGCTTGATGAGTGAAATAATATCCAAACATAGAGATATTTCCAATGAGCTATCATGAGCTCAATTTCAAGTTGAGGAAGATCTTCAAAAGTTGACTGCAACAAAACTTTGCATTTAGGCAACCTCATTTTGCACATTTTGACCAGTCTTGGGAGATTTGACTTTTGATAGGGAAAATGTCCTCCAAATTGGAAAATTCAAGATTTTCTGGAAATTAGACTCGATAATATTTCCAACGCGCTATCACACACCCAATTTGGACACCAGGAAGGCGTCCAAAAGTGGTCTGCAAAAAGGCACTGCACACCTATGGCAGGTTTCCAGTGTAAAATTACACTGGCGCTGCGCAGAGAAAAGGCATTGCGCACCTATGTGAGGGCACTGTGCACCTGGCTAGTGACCTCCAAACTGATCCAAATCATTCTATTTTGCTTCAAATTTCTAAATTGGCCTCTTTTCAAGTAAGTAAAGCCCTCCATTTGATTAAAAAAGGGTTTTTTCATTAGTTTTTGTGATTTTCATCTCTCAAAAAACTAAACGCTAGTTTTCCTCTAAACTGTCTCATAGATTTTGAAAGTTCACTTATTTATTTTTGTTTTATTTCCTTCATTCACTACTCCCTAAAACCTCATTCCCTTCTTTGATTTTCCCAATTCTCAAACCCTACATACATATATCCCTAACCCTATACCCTCAATTCTTAAAACCCTAGTCATCCCCTTCATACCCTAATCCCTCAAACCCTACATTACATCAAATCTCACTCATATCCCTATCTCATCCTACTCATTCCCTTTCTTTTGAAAATCTTTTCATACTCATCATTCACCCACACTACCTTTCTTTCCTCGCTAGCATTTACAGTCAATCAAGCCAATGGACAATGATTATGAAGCTTTTCTCCTTGTGGACCATGAGGTGGCACAAGAGATGAGTTTCATGGACTTGGATGCTCAAAATCCAAGGAGTGTCAAAGATTTGATCATCAAGGAAAAACATTTGTAATGCAAGGACAAAAAGGCTAAAGGCCAAGCTAAGACAAGTTCTGAGGAACAAGAAAGAGCAAGACAAACTCAAGATCTTGGCTGAAGCATCATTGGCCCAAGCAAAGCACCTAACAAGGATCACTCATGCCAAATTTCAAGAAATTTGGAGCAATTTTTATCATTTTTGAAATTTTTAATGCAAAAAAAAGGTTTTTTCAGCAGGTGGCACTGCGCTTTTGTTGGGGGCATCCATTTCAAAAAAAGTTTACATTTTTTGAAACAGCATGGAAAAATATGCATGCTCAGAAATGGTTGAGAATTTTGGACAATTTCTAGCTCTCCAAAAGGGCAAAAAACACCCAAAAAGTGCCCTCTTTGCCACTTTTTTGCCACACAGGAAGTAGTCTTGGGAGATTGCATTTTTGGAGGGGTAAATGGACTCCAAATCTAAAAATTCAAGTTTTTAGATAAATTCGACTCGCCAAGCTTTCCAATGAGCTATTCTGCACCTGATTTGGACTTTGGGAAGCCTTCCAAAGTGGCCTAGAAAAAGCATTATGCATGGGATTAGTGGCGCTGAGCATAAGAGGAATTTTGCCAGTTTTGCCTGTTTGTCCAGAATTTCGCCCAGTTTGACTATCAGTTGACTTTTTCTTTTCTCATTGGTAAATTTGTAATGGTAAATCATATAAGATGATGCAAATTTGATGAAAAATGACTTGTGGAGGTAGATACATCAGTTAGAGGTAGTTTGAGGTTAAATGAATCAGTTTCCATAATTTTAGAGGCAAGTTGTTCCACTACCTATTTTGTAGTTCCTAGTTTAGATGTTGTTGAAACAGCTCCTTGACTCATGGATTCAACCCCTGATGGCTAGCATAGGTGGTTTGGTACCTATATCATGTACTTTCTTAGTCATTTGTAAAAGTTGGACCCTTGTGGATGCATTGAGCACTATTGTAAATCACTTCTGTAGTTTGGCAAGGAAATGAACCAGGGTTTTGCAGCATTTTGTGGGATTCTTGTGGTAATGTGTCTTGACATTGTTTCTTCCTTTATTATTTAGTGTTCTTCTTATGTGTATATGTGCTAGCATCTATTTCTTTCTTCATAACTAAATGAATCGATATAAATAGGTGGAATCCATTGATATTCAGTGCTCTGCCTTGAGGATACATTTAATTTTAAATGTTTTATGTTATTTGAGGGGGACTGATGAACTTTGCATGCCCTCCCCAACTCCACACTGATCTTAGACTTACCATCACACTCAATTCAAAGTGCCAAAACACCTACCTACCTCGCCCCACAGAACATCCTGCAAATCTAAGTTAATTTCCCAAACCCAAAGCTACCTTCTTTATTTGATCCAGCAACCTATTGTGGCTAGCAACAACTCCCCTTTTATTTAGTTTTAGTAATAAAGCTAAATAAATGGGGACCCTTCTAAAAATTAAAAACTAGCACTTATGTTTCCCTTTGAATAAAACATGCTATCATAAAATTAGGAAAACACCCGCAAAACCCAAAAACATAGGTTTTATGATAAGTTCCGAATAAAATAGTTCTCTTAACAAAAATACATCGCATCGCAAAGGATAATGGAGGACATCATATAAAAAAGCTTTCAAAATTGCAAAAACGCAATGCGATATGGCACGCCTTAAAGACTCATCGCACATCGCAGATTTCATGCGCCGCAAGTATCACCTAAGGTAAAATATCCCGATCCGGCAATATGCGATAAGGCATCTAGCAAATCACATCTTGCAGACGCATAAGGTAATAAATGATTGTTGACAAAACAGATTAGCGATATTGCGATCTACAATATTGCAAAGCAAATCACAAAATCGCTTTATCGTAGATCTGCAGGGCTCATGGTTCAATAAAAGTTTTTCTCGTAATCCGATATCGAGTTATGGCCATTAATATCAATTTAATGGTTAGTTGATGGTCATTTATGAGATGGGATTTAGATCTAATCGAAAGGTTGTTTCATGTATGGTGATATATTTGATATGATTTCAGAATTAAAGAGCTTTGTCATCACCTTATCTCTTACCATTATTCTTTCCTTACTTGTAAATTTGCAGGAGCGACAAGTAGAGTATTATACGTAGCAGTATTCAGAGTGTAATGGGAAAGAAGGGAAAAGCTCCAGCTGCAAAGGACAAAGAGATGACGCCCTTATACACATACACCACCTATAACAGAGATGCTAGAATAACCACTTGGGAAGGCATGTACAGTCTGCTCGAAGAAGAAAATCTCAGAGTTATGGAGGTTCAAGCAACAGCAGACTCACCCGGGTTGTCTAAGGCATCAATTACTGAACTTGCATGTTCGTTCTTGCACCGGATAGCGGCAAGACTTAAGATTCTTCCATACACAGACATGGTCAAGTGGGTACTGGAAAGTGCCAATATAACAGACAGACAATTCAAGTCTCGAGGCCAAGACCTCATTGGGTCATTCACTTCGTAAGATTTGAGGCTTATGTATCATTTACCAGAGTTGTAGGCAAGCTACAACAAACAGTTCGTGGAGAAGTTCGCTAAGGAAAACGAAGATTTCGTGAAGTGCACCAAGAACTGGTCGATAAGGGAAGAACCATTGAAAAAAGGCAAAGCGCGTTGATCGAGGCCCATCAAGACCGCGAAGGAGGTGAAACTAGCACTTGGGAAGCCTAGATCGGGAAAAGGAAGCAGTTTCTAATGCATGATTAGCGCTAATCACGCATCACTGGGCAAAATCCCTCGAGAAGTAAAGCCCTCGAGCGTGTTACACAGTAATTTGTCACTATCCTCATTTCAGTCCCTCTGTTGTGTCATGTGTCAAATAAACATGTTCATATCTTCCCACTGATCTAAGGAGATTAAGAAAATGCTCTCTATGCTGAAGATTGACCCTTTTTGACTAAGTTTCTGCATCATCGCTAGTAAACCCTCAAAATCCGCGACAATTCTCTGTCATGCACTGTATTGTTATGACGTTGTCGCTAGTCCCCAGTTCATGACCCGCGGCGATCCAGATTTGGTGAATTAGTTCAAACAGTCAGCCTTGTGGATGTTTCTAGAGCTAGTTGTTGGGTCAGTTTGGGTCGCCTTTCCTCCTCTGGGATGGTGGCTCCGCCTCTTATGCAACCTCCCTTGAGGATGAATCTCCCAACATACAATGTCTCTCTCTCACTCATAAGCTTTAACACAAAGTTAAGGGCACTCCACAACCTTCCACAAGCTATCAACAATCCCACACTTGTCACACTCACACCAGCTATTTATCAAACCCAAAAGAACTAGCAGCACTGCCCAACCAAAAGAACTAAAAAACTAGTAACTCAGCGCAATGGTGAGTGATTTTATAGGATGAGGAGCCTCCATAAAATGAGGGAGAGGGAGCTTATCCTCAAGGGAGGTTGCACAAGAGGCGGAACCACCATTCCAAAAGGAGGAAAGGCGACCCAAACTGACCCAACAACTAGCTCTAGAAACATCCAGAAGGCCGACTGTTTGAACTAATTCGCCAAATCTGGATCGTCGCGGGTCATGAACTAGGGACAAGCAATGACGTCGCAACGATACAGTGCATGAAAGAGAATCATCGTGGATTTTCAGGGTTTACTAGCGACGATGCAGAAACTTAGTAAAAAAGGGTCAATCTTCAACATTAGAGAGCATTTGCTTAATCTCCTTAGATCAATGGGAAGATATAAACATGTTTATTTGAAACATGACACAACAGAGGGACTGAAATGAGGACAGTGACAAATTACTGTGTAACAGATGCCCCCTAAAGTGTGAAGCCCGAGAGAGTGGGAGGGATGAAATGCTTTACAAAACTCTCTGAACTAGAAAACTGCCTCAAAGGCCCTGCAGGCGCAAGTACAACTGATATATGTGATAGTGAAATGCAAATAGTCCAAGTATGGGCGCAGCCATCCAGAATACATATGAAACTAGCTCTATGGTATGGACGCAGCCATCCAGTTGACAAGACCATGACAATGATAAAGGTATGGTCGCAGCCATCCATGAAGACTCAGGTATGGTCGCAGCCATCCATCAAAGAGTCATATATGCAATCACAAACCAATCCATGCAGCCCGAACATATGTAATCTGAATTGGGGGTCTTGAAGCCCATCCGATGTATAATACAAATTCTCGCATGCGAACAGATGTGCTGAAGTCGAGCATGATAGAAAGTCGCTTGATTACAAGTCAATGATGAAAAACCGTTAACAAGCACGAGAGAAACCACCAATAATGTCAATGGCTCTCAAGGTATTGTCCAATACAATCCACTAAGTGTGAAAAAGGAGCTGAAGTTGAACACTCATGGAATCACCCAATCGAAGACCAATGACAAAAGTCTATCGTCAGGCACGAAGAACTTGCCATTAAGGCATGCAAGTTCCAAGGTACCGAAGGGGATCTCTAGATCAATCTCCTGGATAATGAGCTGGTGTCGACAGGAGACAACCCGTCACAGGAGGGCCATAATGTTTCCCCCATCAACGACACGAGATAAGGAACAAGTGGTAGATGGTAGAACGGAGTATCAGAAGAGGAGGTAAGGGTGTGAACTGCAGAAGGATTATACTCTTGAACATATCGGTGACACGACTTCGAAATGTGGCAGCATTTTGGTACCAAAATATCGGAGGCTTGATGGAGACAACATGGATCAGATGGAATGAGGCAAAATGGCAACCCAAAACCCTGGAAGGCCAACTGACGATGTATGGATATCCCAACCTGATAAGAAGCAAAAGTGTCGATGTTCAAGAGTGACTAACTGCCGAAGGTAACCAATGATGACTTCCACATTTTCCCCCACCATTGCTGGCGAGTACCCCAATTATTTTTGAAAACAAGCTTGAAGGGGATAGCATATGCTTGTAATATAAGTTTGTCCTTCAGACAAATCCAACCTAGTAATGGTTTAACGAGCCCTAGGGAGGAGAAGCTCGAGTCTCATCATAGTGACGAGTCCAATGTCGTCAGGATTTAAAGAGTTTAACACAGGTAAAACTCAGAGTATTTTTCATGTTTAGAGAGTTTGAAAAAGACACGGAAAAGAAAACTCCAGGGGGGTCCTTTTTCGTAAATTTGTGTCCCTCGAGCTCGAAAAAGTATAAAACAATACTCGAGAGAACCGCTTGACCATTACGACCAAGGAGTACTTTTCATAATTAGTGTTCATGATCTGAAAAAGTAAAAAAGTGATCAGAGATACGATGTTTCATAACCAAAATCAAACTTGAAACAACAAAAGCCCGGCCATCTTTTTGCATTTATACGGTCGAAAAAGAGCTCAAAGTGGATCGCCTTTTATTTCATTTAATGAGTCAAAAGGGAAAACTCGGCAATCTTTTCATATTTTACAAGTCAGAAAAGAGCTTAAAGGTGACTCGTCCTAGAGGAACAAGTGGTATAAAGGGTAGCAACTAATTTCGACAATGGTGGAACTGCTCAAAACATGTAATGGTCAAGAGGTTGGCTAATAAAACCACTCACCACTGCGGTTCCTCAGGAAAGGAAAAACAACCAAGTGAAAGCATATGATCGGCCAAAGAGATGGTGCCGATGGAATGAAACAACCAAGGCTCATCTAGTAGAATTTAGCGGATAAAAACGGCAATCACGAGATGTTAATCGGGTATGGGTTCATTTTTACATAAGCTTGAACCATGGAGAACTCTGCTTGGATTCGGTTTCATGTTTACACAAGCTTGAAATGAAAAACTATGCTTGTTATAAGTTCACATGCCCCCAGCATAATGACGCAAATCGAGGTACATGCCCCCAAGCTTCATTGCATTCAACGAGGTGGATGGACTGAAGGTTCACTTTTGAGATCTTGGAAAGACTCGACTTGGATTTTACGAGATCTTAATCAAAGACTCGATTTGAAAAGGGATTTGTTTCATTTTTTAATGAGGTTGACACAGTAAAAGAACTATCATCATAATCCTTGTTTCATTTTTTTAAAGAGGTTGACACAAGATCAAGAACTTTCCTCAAGACTCCTTGTTTCATTTTTTAACGAGCTTGACACGAGACAAAGAACTATGCTCTATGATCCTTGTTTCATTTTTTTTAACGAGGTTGACGCAAGATCAAACTATCCTCGAGCCTCCTTGTTTCATTTTTAACGAGGTCAACACAAGAAAAGAACTCTCCTCAACACCCTTGTTTTTAGAGGGAGCTTGTCCTCAAGGGAGGTTGCACAAGAGGTGGAACCACCATCCTAAAGGAGGAAAGGCGACCCAAACTGACCCAACAACCAGCTTTAGAAACATCCAGAAGGCTGACTGTTTGAACTAATTCGCCAAATCTGGATCGTCGTGGGTCATGAACTAGGGACTAGCGATGACGTCACAACGATACAGTGCATGGAAAAGAATCGTCGCAGATTTTGAGGGTTTACTAGCGACGATGCAGAAATTTAGTCAAAAAGGGTAAATCTTCAACATTAGAGAGCATTTGTTTAATCTCCTTAGATCAGTGGGAAGATATGAACATGTTTATTTGACACATGACACAACAGAGGGAATGAAATGAGGACAGTGAAAAATTACTGTGTAACATATGCCCCCTAAAGCGTGAAGCCCGAGAGAGAGGGAGTGGTGAAATGCTTTACGAAACTGTCTGAACTGGCAAACCACCTCGAAGGCCCTGCAGGCGCAAGTACAACTGATATCTGTGATAGTGAAATACATATAGTCCAGGTATGGGTGCAGCCATCCAGAAGATATATGAAACTAGGTCTATGGTATGGGCGCAGCCATCCAGTTGACAAGACCATGACAATGATAAACGTATGGTCACGGCCATCCATGAAGACTCAGGTATGGTCGCAGTCATCCATCAAAGAGTCATATATGCAATCACGAACCAATCCACGTAGCCCGAACATATGTAATCTAAGTTGGGGGTCTTGAAACCCATTCGATGTATAGTACAATTCTAGCATGCGAACAGAAGTGCTGAAATCGAGCATGATAGAAAGTCGCTTGATTACCGATCAATGATGAAAATTGTTAACAAGCGCGAGAGAAACCACCAATAATGTCAATGGCTCTCAAGGTATTGTCCAGTACAATCCACTAAGTGTGAAAAAGGAGCTGAAGTTGAACACTCATGGAATCACCCAATCGAAGACCAATGATGAAAGTCTATCGTTAGGTGCGAAGAACTTGCCATTGAGGCATGCAAGTTCCAAGGTACCAAAGGGGATCTCTAGATCAATCTCCTGGATAATGAGCTGGCGTCGACAGGAGATGACCCGTCGCAGGAGGGCCATAATGTTTCCCCCGTAAACGACACAAGATAAAGAACAAGTGGTAGATGGAAAAATAGAGTATCAAAGGAGGAGGTAAGGGTGTGAACTGTAGAAGGATTATACTCTTGAACATATCGACGACCCGACTCCAGAATGTGGAAGTATTTTGGTACCAAGGGATCGGAGGCGTGATGGAGACAACATGGATCAGATGGAATGAGGCAAAATGGCAACCCAAAAACCTGGAAGGCCAACTGATGATGTATGGATATCCCAACCTAACAAGAAGCAAAAGTTTCGATGTTCAAGGGTGACTAGCTACTGCAGGTAACCAATGATGACTTCCAAATTTCCCCCCACCATTGCAGGTGAGTACCCCAATTATTTTTGAAAACAAGCTTGAAGGGGATAGCATATGATTGTAATATAAGTTCGTCCTTCGGACGAATCCAACCTAGTAATGGTTTAACGAGCCCTAGGGAGGAGAAACTTGAGTCTCATCATGGTGACGAGTCCAATGTCATCAAGATTTAACGAGTCCTTCATAGGTAAAACTCAGAGTCTTTTTCATGTTTAGAGAGTTTGAAGAAGACACGAAAAAGAAAACTCCAGGGGGGTTCCCTTTTCGTAAATTTGTGTCCCTCGAGCCCAAAAAAGTAGAAAACAATACCCGAGAGAACCGCTTGACCATTACGACCAAGGAGTACTTTTCATAATTAGTGTTCTTGATCCGAAAAAGTAAAAAAGAGATTAGAGACACGACATTTCATAACCAAAATCGAACTTGAAACAACAAGAGCCCGACCATCTTTTCGCGTTCATATAGTCGGAAAAGAGCTCAAAGTGGACCACCTTTTATTCCGTTTAACGAGTCACAAGGGAAAACTCGGCAATCTTTTCATATTTTACGAGTCAGAAAAGAGCTTAAAGGTGACTCGTCCTAGAGGAACGAGTGGTATAAAGGGTAAACTGGTTCTGACAATGGTGGAACTACTCAAAACATGTAATGGTCAAGAGGCTGGCTAATAAAACACTCATCATTGCGGTTCCTCAGGAAAGGAAAAACAACCAAGTGAAAGCATATGACCAGCCAAAGATATGGTGGTGATGGAATGAAACAACCAAGGCTCATCTAGGAGAATTTAGCGGATAAAAACGACAATCACGAGATGTTAATTGGGTGTGGGTTCATTTTTACACAAGCTTAAACCATGGAGAAGTCTGTTTGGATTCGGTTTCATGTTTACACAAGCTTGAAATGAAAAACTATTTATAAGTTCGCATGCCCCCAGCATAATGACACAAATCGAGGTACATACCCCCAAGCTTTATTGCATTCAACGAGGTGGATGGATTCAAGCTTCACTTTCGAGATCTTGGAAAGACTCGACTTGGATTTTACAAGATCTTAATCAAAGACTCGATTTGGAAAGGGAGCTGTTTCATTTTTTAATGAGGTTGACACAATAAAAGAACTATCCTCATAATCCTTGTTTCATTTTTTAACGAGGTTGACACAAGATCAAGAACTTTCCTCAAGACTCCTTGTTTCATTTTTTAACGAGCTTGACACAAGACAAAGAACTATGCTCTATGATCCTTGTTTCATTTTTTTAACGAGGTTTACACAAGATCAAACTATCCTCGGGCCTCCTTGTTTCATTTTTTAATGAGGTCGACACAAGAAAAGAACTCTCCTCAGCACCCTTGTTTTTAGAGGGAGCTTATCCTCAAGGGAGGTTACACAAGAGGCGGAACCACCATCCCAAAGGAGGAAAGGCAACCCAAACTAACCCAACAACTAGCTCTAGAAACATCCAGAAGGCCGACTGTTTGAACTAATTCGCCAAATCAGGATCGTCATGGTCATGAACTAGGGACTAGCGATGACGTTGCAACGATATAGTGCATGACAGAGAATCGTCGCAGATTTTGAGGGTTTACTAGTGACGATGCAGAAACTTAGTCAAAAAGGGTCAATCTTCAGCATTAGAGAGCATTTGCTTAATCTCCTTAGATCAGTGGGAAGATATGAAAATGTTCATTTGACACATGACGCAGCAGAGGGACTGAAATGAGGACAGTGACAAATTATTGTGTAACAGATGCCCCCTAAAGCATGAAGTCCGAGAAAGTGGGAGGGGTGAAATGATTTACGAAACTGTCAGAACTGGAAAACCGCCTCGAAGACCCTACAGGCACAAGTACAACTGATATCTTTGATAGTGAAATACATATAGTCCAGGTATGGGCACAACCATCTAGAAGACATATGAAACTAGGTCTATGGTATGGACGCAGCCATCTAGTTGACAAGACCATGACAATGATAAAGGTATGGTCACAGCCATCCATGAAGACTCGGGTATGGTCGCAACCATCCATCAAAGAGTCATATATGCAATCACGAACCAATCCATGCAGCCCGAACATATGTAATATGAGTTTAGGGTTATAAGGAGAGCTTCAGCATAAATCACATAAGAAAGACTTTTGTCGATGCGTTTCGAACCAACTAGTGTGGTTCATGCCACACTAGTTGGTTTGAAATGCGTCGACAAAAGTCTTTCTTATGTGATTTACGCTGAAGCTCTCCTTATAACTATGACAAATCACAGAAGTCTCAATTCTACAATGAGTTTAGGGTCTTGAAACTCATTCGATGTATAGTACAAATTATAGCATGCAAACAGATGTGCTAAAGTCGAGCATGATAGAAGGTCGCTTGATTACCGGTCAATGATGAACAATTGTTAACAAGCGTGAGAGAAACCACCAATAATTTCAATGGCTCTCAAGGTACTGTCTAGTACAATCCACTAAGTGTGAAAAAGGAGCTGAAGTCGAACACTCATGGAATCACCCAATCGAAGACCAATGATGAAAGTCTATTGTCAAGCACGAAGAACTTGCCATTAAGGCATGCAAGTTCCAAGGTACCGAATTGGATCTCTAAATAAATCTCCTGGATAATGATCTGGCGTCGACAGGAGACGACCCGTCACAAGAGGGCCATAATGTTTCCCCCATCAACGACACGAGATAAGGAACAAGTGGTAGATGGCGAAACAAAGTATCAGAGGAGGAGGTAAGGGTGTGAACTGCAGAAGGATTATACTCTTGAACATATCGATGACACAACTCCAGAATGTGGCAGCATTTTGGTACCAAGGGATCGGAGGCTTGATGGAGACAACATGGATCAGATGGAATGAAGCAAAATGGCAACCCAAAACCCTAGAAGGCCAATTGACGATGTATGGATATCACAACCTGACAAGAAGCAAAAGTGTCGATGTTCAAGAGTGACTAGCTGCCGCAGGTAACCAATGATGACTTCCAAATTTCCCCCCACCATTGCTAGCGAGTACCCCAATTATTTTTGAAAACAAGCTTGAAGGGGATAGCATATGCTTGTAATATAAGTTCGTCCTTCGAATGAAGCTCAAGTCTCATCATAGTGACGAGTCCAATGTCGTTAGGATTTAACGAGTTCGACACAGGTAAAACTTGGAGTCTTTTTCATGTCTAGAGAGTTTGAAAAAGACACAGAAAAGAAAACTCCAGGGGGGTCCTTTTTCGTAAATTTGTGTCCCTCAAGCCCAAAAAAGTAGAAAACAATACCCGAGAGAACCGCTTGACCATTACGACCAAGGAGTACTTTTCATAATTAGTGTTCCTGATCCGAAAAAGTAAAAAAGTGATCAGAGACACGACGTTTCATAACCAAAATCGAACTTGAAACGACAAAAGCCCGACCATCTTTTCGCATTTATACGGTCGAAAAAGAGCTCAAAGTGGACCACCTTTTATTCCGTTTAACGAGTCAAAAGGGAGAACTCGACAATCTTTTCACATTTTACGAGTCAGAAAAGAGCTTGAAGGTGACTCATCCTAGAGGAACAAGTGGTATAAAGGGTAGCAACTGGTTCCGAAAATGGTGGAACTGCTCAAAAAATGTAATGGTCAAGAGGCTGGCTAATAAAACCACTCATCACTGTGGTTCCTCAGGAAAGGAAAAACAACCAAGTGAAAGCATATGATCAGCCAAAGAGATGGTGGCGATGGAATGAAACAACCAAGGCTCATCTAGCAGAATTTAGCCGATAAAAATAGCAATCATGAGATGTTAATAGGGTATGGATTCATTTTTACAAAAGCTTGAACCATGGAGAACCCTGCTTGGATTCGGTTTCATGTTTACACAAGCTTGAAATGAAAAACTATGCTTGTTATAAGTTCACATGCCCCCAACATAATGACGCAAATCGAGGTACATGCCCCCAAGCTTCATTGCATTCAACGAGGTGGATGAAATGAAGGTTCACTTTCGAGATCTTGGAAAGACTCAACTTGGATTTTACGAGATCTTAATCAAAGACTCGATTTGGAAAGGGAGTTGTTTCATTTTTTAATGAGGTTGACACAATAAAAGAACTATCCTTATAATCCTTGTTTCATTTTTTAACGAGGTTGACACAAGATCAAGAACTTTCCTTAAGACTCCTTGTTTCATTTTTTAATGAGCTTGACACAAGACAAAGAACTATGCTCTATGATCTTTGTTTCATTTTTTTTTAACGAGGTTGACACAAGATAAACTATCCTCAAGCCTCCTTGTTTCATTTTTTAACGAGATCGACACAGGAAAAGAACTCTCCTCAGCACCCTTGTTTTAGAGGGAGCTTATCCTCAAGGGAGGTTGCACAAGAGGTGGAACCACCATCCCAAAGGAGGAAAGGCGACCCAAACTAACCCAAAAACCAGCCCTAGAAACATCCAGAAGGCCGATTGTTTGAACTAATTCACCGAATCTGGATCCTCACGGGTCATGAACTGGGGACTAGCGATGACGTAGCAACGATACAGTGCATGACAGAGAATCGTCACGGATTTTGAGGGTTTACTAGCAACGATGCAGAAACTTAGTCAAAAAGGGTCAATCCTCAACATTAGAGAGCATTTGCTTAATCTCCTTAGATCAGTGGGAAGATATGAACATGTTTATTTGACACATGACACAGCAGAGGGACTGAAATGAGGACAGTGACAAATTACTGTGTAATAGAGTGCTCAATCGCATGGAAGCTGGGAAAATCGTGGGGAAAAAGCGCTAAATTCTAAAGGCGGGACCCGCGCTCCAAAACCAATGGTATTTATCGGGGGCATCCTTGGGCGATAAGTAGATTTGGCTGAAACTTAGCGACTCCATTTAGAACTCGATGCGTGGCAGGAAGAAGGAAAGAAAGCAGGCGCACTCAGAATCAATGAAGCCCATAAAGAAATGTTATTTCATAAGTGGGACGTGCAGATTAGGAAGGCAGAACAGGCAGTGGAGGAAGCGGCTATAGCGGCAAATAACGTCATTGACTATGTCAATGAAAACCTACACCGAGCAAACCTCATATCAGAGACCGCTCTGGGATTTCTCCCAAAGGCGCAGCAACTACATACAAGCTGGAGAGAAAAAGCTGAGGAAAGGGAAGAGTCCATCAAGAAGTTAACCCAGTTGAATTGGGATACTTACTGGTAGTACTTGGTTAAACCACACAGTCAATGCATGAATCTTAAATTCCTTACGAACTTTTCCAAGAAGATAACGCCAGCACTTGTTGATTCTGTTTTTGTAGGGCAACTAAAATCGGAGGTCGGCCAACCGATGCTCCTCAAGCTGATGTTGAATGCTTGCAACCATAGACAACAGATACATAGATAGTTAATTTCCATATTCAGTTATAGTTATAGTTTTGATTTATTTTTGCCTTAGATGAGGACGGTCATTTAAACCTCCTCCTATATTTTTGTAATAAACTATTTTTAGTATTTAGGTAGTAGTATTTTAACCCCCCTCATGCATTTAGAGAGGGGTCTTGAAATTTGTCAAAAACATTTCCTCAGAACATGCACTTCTGCACCCTCAGAGGAGGTTTTGATGAATGAATGGAATGAGATTTATTGATATCTGTGTTTAATGTCTGCTACTGAAATGCACTTTTGTACTCTTAGTAGATATTGAATTAGGAAGAGATACATCTATATTGTTGAAGCTCATGAGTAGGACTTGTTATCAATGGTACTTTTATCTCTTAATGATTTCTGCTTATGTGTCCAAGTAATATTTTATGCTTAGTTATTTATATATGAAAGCTTGAATGTTTGAGTTATCATTTGGCACTTTTGTACGGTGATACATATTCTGTTTATGCTCAATATATGAATGACTTATTATGCGATATGTTTCTCACAATTGTTTCGGCTAATTTCTTATAGGAAACAATTCATTTTTATCGAATTCTTTTCTTGTAGCGATTGAATGATCTTTATTACCAATTACTGTTAGAAATTATTTTAGATCGCATAAGTGAAAAGTTGAATCCCGAGTTAGTTTTAGACTTACATATTTTTGTTCATTAGAATACAATTGCATGTTTTAAATTACACTTAGATTAAAAGCATTTTACTTAGAAATCTTTAGAAAACAGAAATATCAATTCTTATCAACACACACAAATTGGGAAACTGGTCCCATTATCCCCAGTCAGACCCACCATCCCAAACGGAAAAGGAGCTACTTTCAAAGTCCAGACTGGGTGGGTATCCCCCTTGTTGTAGACCCAATTTTCGGGGCTTCAACACAACCAACCATTAAAATCAATCAAAATCCTCTGAGCAAATATACCTAGCCTAAAATCAGCATTTCATTTCAATCATCTCAAGCCCTAGTTGCCATATTTTAATTGAGATTGACAAGGAGAGAGCCCTCTCCCGACCTGGTAGGGCTAGCTACCAGGTTAAGCGTGGTTTGATGTTATCCTAGACCTGCCTTCCTTCAGCTTGAGGTAGATTTAGGCACTAATAGGGGTCATGGATATGGCCACGATATCCCCCTTACTTTGAGGGTAAGTCATAAAGAAAACAAATTTCCTGGTATGTGATATGATCTTACTGCATTTATTAGCAGAGATCAAAGAGATGGCGATAAGTGGGGTTACCTCTAGTATCCTGTATAACTTATCACCCAAAGTAATAATAATAGTGTGAGGCCTGGACTCATACATAGCATGATTCTTCCACAAGTATGGTTGGCCTAATAATACATCACAAACTTCAAGAGGAGTAATGTCACATACTACCTCATCCATGAAGGGTTTTATGTTGTAGGGAAGGTGACGTTGTTGGCTCACACGAAGATCTCGTCATTAGTGGAGCCACTAGATGGTGTATGGATACGGGTGTGGTGTGGTCGGTAGGCCCAACTGATTAACGACCTCTACTGAGATGAGGTCCTTTTGGCTCCCACGATTGATAATGAACTGCAACAAAAACCTCTTCACCCACTTTTGTGGGTGGAAAAGACACTCCCTTCCTTTGGATCTTTGGGCTCAATCTTCTGGACCTTGGTGGTGGAAATGGTGGCACTGGGATTTACATCAATAATCCGCTTCCCTTTGGCATTCCCCTAGTTGGGGTCTGACTCAAAGCTGGAACATGCATCTAATTTTGAAGCCTTCAACTCGAGTACCAATCACTAATTGGCGCGACACTCACTCATGTTTTGAGTGGGGCTCTTGTGGAACTCACACAACTTCCCTATGTCCTTATTCATCTTTTGGTGTTGTTCTTTGCTTGCTTCTTCATTGGATGTCCATTATTCTACAGTTTGGGGGTGCATTTTCCTTGCTTCATATTCATAGATCCAACGTCTCGCTTCTTCTATTTAAAGCCAAGGGAGGATATGTCCATGAGCTACATTTTGTCCTGGATATATTTGTGTAGATAGTCACGGTACTTGAGTACCAAATGCTACTCAGAATCCTCGATACCCAATTTCACATGAAGGGTATGAAAAATATTTGTGAACTTCGACACGTCTTGGTCCCTTCCTTGCCATAGTGTGGTCTATTTTATGTACTTATATTCATAGCTCCCGAAAGGATAATATTGTTCCTTGATGGAATCTCATAAAAAATTCCAAGTTGGTGTGGCTAAAAATAGAGAGGGTTCCCTCTCATCCCTCTTCTCATAGAAGGTTTCCCACCTGTCCTTGATGTGGGGGCCAACTTTGAGGAGTGCAAAAGTAATCTTTTCCCTATTGGAAAATATTCAACCAAAAAATATCATTCCATTAAATTTAACCATTTATCTACAAAATTTGCATCTATCTGGCCGTCAAATATAGGAATTTCAAATTTAATTTGTACCTTAAAGGGAGTGGCACCTCCGAGGGTGTTTTCGGATGAAGAATCTCTCTCAGTTGATACCCTCCAAAGGATTTGGGAAAAGATATCCATCATCTCATTCCTTCATCACTCGAGGGCTCCTTCAAGCAATGTTTTGAAAGGATCTCCTACTCCCTCATCTTTCACTTCTTCCGCCATGGGAAGTCTTGGGGTTTGGTGAGGTTAGTCTTGCAAAGGTTCAACCAGTTCAAGCCCTAACTCCTTATACCTTGACCTTGTTGAGGACATGCACTAAAAAATAGAGAAAGAGTAGACCACTCTGATACCATTGATCTATATTTATGCAGGAACGAGTTGAAATACAAAATTAAACAAAAGCACAGATCTACAATGAAAATTGAACTTCAATTCATTAATAACAAATACTCAAATTATTTACATACAGAATGAAAATACACTAGCTCGGGCGATGGCAGCTTATATCTAAGAATAAATGTGATGGCTACATTCCTTCTAAATTATGTTACAATGAAGCTCAGAGGCATTTTTATTATTGAGAAACAATGGAAAACCCTAAACATCCAAAAACATAACCCTAGGAGATCAAGCAACAAAAGTTTGTGGGCTTCGTTGGGGTTAGTTGGTACATCAACTTCCTGAAGTCGTAACTTTGGCATACTATCTTCGAACGCATAAGATATCTCATTAAAAATACCTATCCAAGGAAAACTACTTTTGAATGCAACTCCATTCCTGGCCTTGGCTCTGGACCTACCCATTTTCCAAAAAAAAGTCATTTAGGGCCTCAAAATGGCTCTCGAAGTTTAGGACCCGAAAAACAACCAATAATAGTAAATTGTGCTACCATTAAGGAAACTAAAATAAATAGTGGTCGAGGTCCAAGTGGAATAGGCGAGTGGCCACCAATATACACCTAGATCAGTCCTCTCCCCTTAGGAAGAAATGGTCCCTATTGCATTGAGTGCGTCCATGAGATGGGGAAACTTCTGTTGAACTTGGTCCTTGGTGAGCCACTTACCTTGGTGCAATAGTTGGCCATATTTGAATACCTGATACAGTTTCATATTTTGTTGGCGAGTGTTCTTGATCTGTGTCCTGTTCTATGGAGTTTGGGTTGAGCTCTATTGGTTTCAGTTGTTAGTTAATGTCTGATGTGTCCAATATTGGTGGAAAGTATGGCTAAAGCCAGTCCACATTAACATTGGGTGTAGGCCAAGGAATGGAGGAATGTTGAGCTTGAAAACATTGTCTCCCACAACCTTGGTGATGGTGTAAGGCCCGTATCAAAGTAGTTAGAGCTTCTAATGGGCTTTGACAAGGCGTTCTTTCTACAAATACAACCAAACTTTGTCACCCACCTGAAACTTATGTGGCACCTGATGTTGATCATATCGCTGCTTGTACTTGGCATTGAACTTATCTAAGATGTAGTGAACATGTTGGCATATGTGATGGATGCGTTCAATAAACCCGATTGCCTTATCAACCTCAAACTATACATGTGTAACAACCCCGGTTAAAGATCCATGTAATAAAGTTAATAAAGGAAAAATAAGACGAAGGGCATGGGATACATATTGCAAGATAAATATTGGGCAAAAACATAGTGACGGGGATCACTTATGATTAATAAATGGCTATGGAAATTGGAAAAGGCAATGGCAAAGTCAAAGATGAATTAATTGTCATTTTATTTATGAAAATGAAGAAATTAGAGGCCTCGATGATAAAAGGATTATGAGGATCAATTCACACCTTTTTCTCAGTTTTAGCTTGGGTCTCTCATTCTATTCTCTCTCTCTCTCACACACTCTTACACAATTAGAGTTTTCTTGGAGCACTCTTGGAGGATTTTGGGCACAATTTGGATTTGGAGAAAGAAGGAAAAGAAAATAAGGAAAGCACAAGAGGATAGTGAGATCAACAACTACAACGGGTTTGCTTTGCAGGTACCAAGTTGCATGTAGGATTTCCTTGCTAGTTTTGGCATGCATGGCATATGCATGTGGTTTTTTGGTTATGATTTGTCATTGGCATGGAGGATTGCTTGGATTAGTAGTGGCTTTGTCCAGCCATACCATTTCCTATATAGCCATGGTCTTGTGGGTTTTTCCCTTTTTTCTGATTTGTGCTCATGTTCCTTATGGTCGTGGGCTGAGTTATTAGTTCATGAAGCCTTGGTTGGACAAACGCTCTAGAAACCCTATAACAACTTGGGTTGAGTAACTAGTCTTGGAATTCTTGGTTGGAAAACACTATGGAACCCTTGGTGGGTTGAGTTACTAGTCTTGGAGCCTTGGTTGAACAAACACTCTAGAGCCCTATGGCAGTTATGGGTTGAGTTACTAGTCCTGGAGCCGGGTTGGAACAAACATTTTGGAGCCCTGAATAGTTTGGTTAGAGACTGATCTTGTGATGCTTAGTGATGTCCAACTGGGAGGTGGAATCACTAGTTAAGTATTGAGGTGGTTTGGCCACTAGAAGCCCTGGTTTGGTTTCACTTTGGTTATTCCACGAGATCCCATATTCATGCTTGGAATATGGCACTGGGGTGAATGGTTGAAAGAAAGATTTGGTTCATCCCAATCTATGATCGAGTGGTACGTGTAAGTCCCTGACTTGGTTGGATTTTGCTTCTGTTAATAAGAGTAATTGTATTATTTATCATGTGGCTTTGATGGTTGGTTTATCATGACGTATATGATGTTCATTTACTAGTTATATGCTAGTAATCAGAGGTATCATGGCTATGGATCTTGATGTCTTTTGATTGACTAAGGAATGGTTAATGAATGTATGGTCTAATAGATGTTAATACAATTATTATGAGAGGGTATTAGACCTTCTTGACGATTCTCAAATAAGTATGAGATCCCTATGTTCAGATATGTAATTATGACCTATAGATTACATGTTGATGATGTATTTGATGAAATGTTTGTCATGGTTAGGATGGGTTACGTTAGGTCTTTGATTAAGTTTTGAATTAAAGGCTTTGTCTATGTGTTATTTATCATTTCTGAGAGTTTCATTAAGTTCTTGGTAGAGGTCTGGGTCCTAGACCTAAAAAAGTGGCTCAGAACTCGAGTCGTTGGCACATAACTGAGTCAATTAGTCTACAGTCGCTAGGAATCAGGATTATGGGAGTGACTGGATGCTTAAATTCATTGGATTTCCTTTTCATGGGAGCGATTGAGAGCCTAGGTTAGTGAAAAAGAAAGTTAAGTTAGGGGTTAAGTACTTGGAGTGGCTAGTTAGCTCCTAGGGGTCCTGTAGCTCTAGAGGAAGGTCAGTATGGTTTTAGTCCATATATTCCACTTCCTTAACGGTAATTAGGAGGTTGAATCATATCATAGTAAATATTCGTCACATATTTACCTTGGTGGACTGATAATCTTGGGTAAGTGTGGGAGGAAGGTGTTACAGAGTAGTATCAGAGCATGGTTCAACCCTTGGACTGGATAGGCGAAATGTGTTTGTCATGCATGCATGTAGGTTGTATATGTGCTTGTTATGTATGCATGGTGATGGGTATTTTTGCAGTTTTGTTTCCATGTAGAAGTTAATTGGGATGCATTTGTTATGCATACATGTCGGGTGTCTACGCGTTTGTTATGCATGTTAGTGTCTATATGGTTTTTATGCATGCATTGTTATGGTTAGGATTGTCGTCCATGGGGTCATGGTATGCAATTGGTGTTTTCATTAATGATGTTAGTATATTGATATGGTTATGTTTCTATACATGTATCGTACTAATCTGGATTGATATTATAGATGAGATAGCCTCCTCTAAACTTCACTAAGGTACGTTTGATTATGTTTATATTTGGTTTATCTAACATAGTATGTTTGTTGGAAGAATATCGAGATGACTACAAAAATGGTGGACTACAGTTCATGTGATTCTCCTTATAGATCATATGAGCTTCATGGTGATGAGTAATCCCCTCACATATCAAATACATTGAGAAGTTTGAAGTCATAAATAAGGAGTTGCAAAGCGGATAATGACAGGATCATTTAGTCACAAGAGATACTTGTTAGGGAATAGGAGAAACAAGAAAAGGTTATTGCAGTCATTCTTCATAGTCTATCATATTTGTAGAGATAGGGACCACCTCAAATCAGTCATGGACAGGAGGAAATGACAAATGGGGCATATGACACCAAGTCTCGATCAATAAATAGGTTGGATAGAGAGGATAGAGTTAAAGATTGCAGGTTTTTATATGCACCAAACCAGAGGGGCAGTGACAGTGGGTTCTATCCTAGTTCTGGTTCAAAGAGACAATATGGTCATCACCATCCATATAGGAGGAGTGAGGAGCAATATTTTCCATAATATTTTAAGAAATAAAAACCACCTACATTTGACAAAGAAATCAAGAAGTAACAAGATGCAGAAGCATGGCTGCTTGGGATGAATAAATTCTTTAGATTGCATGAATATTTAGAGAACATGAAAGCCATAATAGCCACCTTAAATCTTAAAAGTAAAACAAACATTTAGTGGGAAGACGTAAAGAATGTCAGAGGCATTCAGAAAGAGGAATTGACTTGGAGGGAGTTTGAAAGACTTTTTGGGAAGAAGTATATATCTAAGAGATACTATGATGATGGGGTAAATGTATTCTGTGAGTTAAAGATGGGATCAATGAAAGATGAAGAGTACATGACTAAGTTCTTGGAGTTATTGAGGTATGTGCCTTATCTTAAGGAGGAGAAAGGAAAGATTCAGATATTCACCAGTGGGTTGTCTATAGCGTTCAAAGACATGATTGAATTTGATGAGCCTAGATCTTTGGATGAAGCCATCAAAAATTTGAAACAATGCTATGAGAAATCAAAGCACAGGTCTGAATCTAAATAGGATTAGAAAGGTAATGACAATACTAAGGGAAATTGGATAATAAGCAAGGAAGACAACATGACACAGGTAACAAAGAGAATGTAACACCACACAATAATTTCAGTGCATTTGATAGAGGATGAGGATTTTAGTCTGAGGAGCAGAACAAGGGTGATGGAAGGAAACCTTTATAGTGTGGGACTTATGGTGAGTATCATCACCATAGAGATTATCCACAACATTAGGGTGGCACACCACATATCTTAGTGCTCAAGAGGCACAGACGGTTGGGGATATCAGACCGAGTATTCCTCAGATTTATGCAACATTGGATAATAGGCAGGCAAATCATGAGACATCTATTATCGAGATGGACGGTAAGATTTGTGATCAATTTGTTTCTATTTTGATTGACCTTGAATCTAATTATCGTTATGTTAACCCTAACCTAGTGGATAAGTGTGTTTTGAATAAAGAAATGCATACCGAGTCTTTGTTAGTGCAGTTCGCTATAGATACTAAGAAAAGGGTTCATCATTGGGTATGAGCTTGTGCATTTGAGTTAAATGGTATTCCTACATCGACACATATGAATGTGCTTCTGTTGGGATCATATAGTATACTTTTGGGTATCGATTGGTTGTATGTTCATAGTACTAAGGTGGATAATTGTGAAAAGGTTATTGAATGCTTGGATGACAATGGAGAACAAAGAGTCTTGCAGGGTATGAAGAAGGCAACATCAGTTAGGATGGTTACAACTATGTAGGCAAAGTGTAGTCGTAGGAAATGGTGTATCTTGTTCGCAGCACATATTTCTTGTGACAAACATAAGGATGTTGAGGATGTTGAGGTATTGAATAGGTACCCGATTTTGCACTAGTTTTAGAATGTGTTTCCAGTAGATATTTCAGACACTACCTCACAGGGAATTGGAATTTTCTATTGAGCTGGTACCAGGAGCAACACCAACATCGAAGGCACCGAACAAGATGACCACTCCAGAATTGGTGGAACTGAAGTTGCAGTTGAAGGAAATGCTTAACAAAAGATACATTAGGTCAATTGTGTCGCCTTAGGGTGCACCAATATTGTTTGTGAACAAGGAACATACTCTCAGGTTATGTATTCATTGCAAGCAGCTGAACAAGGTGACAACTAAGAACATGTATATGTTGTCAAGGATTGATGACTTGTCTGACCAATTGAAGGGAGTAGCAATGTTCTTGAAGATTGATTTGAGGTTAGGTTATCATTGAGTACACATCAAAGAAGAGGACATTTATAAGACTTATTTCCAGACCATGTATTATACAGAATCTACAACTGTGAATAGAAGTATCTTCCCTAGGCTTGGTGGACTGACCTAGAACAACAAAAAGACAAATAAGTTTATTTTTTCCTTAAATTAAATAGATAATGAGATTAAACCTACCTGGAATTTGTCGTATGCTTCACTCCTTCCTTGTCTTGCATGTTCCAATCCTGGCTCTGATCGCTATAAATAGAACCTACACAATCAGACAACACAAGGCAACGATCTACGAGATTTATGTAGAATCACATAATCAATTTATTAAATAGATCAACATGGTATTGAAATACATGAAATCATAACATCATATATGGAAAAACAAAGAACTCTTTGCATTAATAGAAATGGAGTGAGTTACAACCAAAAATAGGTGTTGATCTTGTAGAAGAGCTCCTCCAATTTGACTTGTTCTTTCCTTGCCACAAAGTTCACCTCTAATCACCTTAATGCATGGAATAATATCTCTCACATCAGCAACATAAGGGTAGAATCAATCTCCAAAAGCTAACCACTTGCTTATGGATAGTTCTAAATATATAGATGAAGAAGGTAGTTCGTGAATTCTTATCCTTTTACCAATCTGGGTTTGAGATCCACTCTTGATGGGAGGATGATCTCAATGGATAAGGGATGAAAACTCCAAGGCAGGATAGGATAGGGTTCAAGACTTTTATCTGAGGTAAATAGTTATAACAGATCCTGAAATATTCTAGAAGAGGAATCTTCGGGATTATTTTTTGTTTTCCCAAATTTCTAGAATCGGCGCACACCTAAGGCTGAGAAAACCTGTTGGTGATCAACGCAAGCCCATAGTAGGACAACCTGGTAGTCAATGTTGGCCAATGAGGGGCCAGGATGCATTGGTCTTAAAAATGACTAAATTGAAGTAGTTATAGGTAGAAACTTAGGGATATGAGAGAAGCATACTTAGGGATTTGAGTAGGGGGGATCAAAAAGTGTTCAAAGGATGTGAATGATCCTGTTTGAAGGCTTATTGACCAGATGCAACAAAATGGCCTACAACAGATTGCCCCTTAAAGTAGAAAGTCATAAATGGTAGCTGATGATTGAAGTGCTTTACCTTGTGACAAGTGGGGATCAAGAACAACCAGTGAGATCTTCATCTGTTACAATAAATTTACATCATGACATCTTTTTTGAGGGAGGTATACCCATAGTCAACACATAAGCTACATGTACAATGATCAAAAGACATGTCCACAGATGACCGATGGTGAACACATGACTAGATGATTGTATGTACGATCATAGCCATCATACATTGTGATCTTGCATTACTCTTGAAATCAAAGCTCAGATGGATGAAACTAGATCTAGCATCTTCTATTTTGTTCACACGACCAACCAATGTACAAGAGATGAGGTCAAACATGGTAGAAACCATCTGATTACCGACCAATGATGCAAGTCGTTAACAAACATGAGAGAAAACAACGATGATGTTAATGGCTCTTAAGGTATTGCAGTACAAACCATATGGTGTGAATAAATGAGTTAATGTCAAACACCACACATAATCTTTCAGTCGAAGGCCAATGATGTAAACTTGTTACCAAGAGCAAGGAAAATTTCCATTGATGTATGCAAGCACCAAGGTACCAAGGGATGCTTCTAAGTCAACTTCCTGGATAACGAGTCAATGTCGACAAGAAGTGACCCATTGCAAGTGGGCCTTGATGTATCTCCCATCAACGACATGAAACAGGTATGATGTTTTGAGACAGAATGATCAGAATGGTCTTGATACGGAAGTGGATTAGGAAAGGAAGACATGGAATGAAGTCTTAAGAGTATTGTAGCAAATATTAGCTTAATGAATTCTCTTGAACATAGTGGCGACACTGAATGGAGTTGGTAATATTGACCCAAAACCAAAAACAGAGGCTTTGAAATGGTATGATCAACCAAAAGACAAGAAGATTTCCCAACCCAACAACCACAGAGATGAAGTGGAAGATTGTTGCATTCAAGAGTGACTCAATTCCATTAACAAATGGAGTACCCTATTTTCCCAATTTACCCAACCATATTGGTTAGTACCTCTTTATTTTTTAACAATCTTAAGGAGGATAACATATGCTTCATCGAAAGTTCATCCTTTAGATGAATCCCTCTTAGAATATTTCACGAACCCAGAGAAGAAGTGGTTCGGTCCTGTCATGAATGACGATTCCATCACTGTTTAATGCTTTAACGAGTCCAACGAAGGTATAACTCGACATCTTTTTCATGTTTATAGAGTTTGAAAAAGAGGAAAAAAAAGAAAACCCCAAATGTTCCTTTTTGTAGATAGTCCCTTACATCTGAAAAGGCAGAAAATAATACCCAAGAAAACCTCTCAGCTATGTTCGAATAATGTATTCCTTTTTCGTAAGTAGTCTATCTCAGTATGGAAAATGGTTAAACTTATACTGAGTAGATGTATTTTCATTTATTTTAACAAGTTTGAAAAGACAAGTGCTCGAAAATCTTTTCATATTTTGGGAGTCTGAAAAGAGCTGAAAGAGGACTCTACCTAAAGGAACGAGTGGTATAAAGGGTAGCAATTGGTTCCAATCACGGTGGAACCTCTCAAAACATGTAGAGGTCAAGAGGCAGGCTAATAAGACTACTCATCGCAGTGGTTCCTCGGGAAAGGGTAAAAACGAAGTGAAAGCATATGATTGGCCAAGCATATGGTGATGATGGAATGAGAAAACCAAGGCTCGTCTGGCATAAACATACTGACAAAAAAACAAACACGAGAGATAGGATGAGAATGGTTTCATTTTTACACAAGCTTGAAACATGGGAAACTATGCTTAAGAATACTTGAATATGGTTTCATTTTTTCAAAAGCTTGAAACATAAGAAAAACTATGCTTGAGACTGATTTCATTTTTACACAAGCTTTAAACAAAGGAAAACTATGCTTGAAATAAGTTTGCATGCCCCCAACATAATGAATCAATTTGAGGTACATGCCCCCCAAACTTCATTTCTTTCACCTAAATATACTATTGGTTACTAATAGGTGGATGGAATGAAGGTTCATTGACGAGATCAAGTGAAAGACTTGACTGGGAATTTATGATATCTAATCAAAGACTTGAATTGGAAGGGAATTTGTTTCATTTTTAAATGAGCTTGATACAAGAAAAGAACTATACTCAAGACCTTATTTCATTTTTTAACAAACCTAACACAAGAAAATGGAACTTTGCTCTGACACCATGTTTCATTTTTTAACGAGCTTGACACAAGAAAAGGAACTCTGCTCCGCAAAATCTTGTGTCATTTTTTAAGGAGCTTGACACACGAAAAGGAAATTTGCTCAGGGAATCAGATCATGGCCTCCAAGAAACCATGGCTTCCAAGAGGTTCTCGTCAGATGAAAGAACAACTCTTTAGAAGGGATACATATCAAAGGATCCAATGGAAAGATCAAACTCCAATGCCCCCAGTAAATGATTCACCATATCACCTACTGGATCTAAGTCAAATGAAGTTGAGTAGACAGTGAAAGTCTAATCTTCATCTGTAGGTATGTGAATGGGATAGGTTGCCACATAATTAACCTGTGTCGGGGAAGATACCACTTGCACATTTGGAATGCTTAGGGAAGTAGAATGATTTGCAGTCAAATTAGGACCAACAAATGAAATTTGATCGATAGTCACAATCCTTCCATCATGCAGGAAGCACATCACTCGAAAGGGTGTGGACACAATAACATTCACAGTATAAACATAGTCTCACCCCAAAAGCAAATTGAAATCCAAAGGGCCCATGACAACCATAACATCAATACATACAGTTTTTCCTCCCAAGGTAATAGGAAACTGAGGAAGGATCCCTAAGGTTCGAATAGTTCTTCTGCTAAAAGCTAACATATTCAAAGCGGTAGACACAAGTTGTGGGGAACCCAAAGCTTTCCAAGTAGTGGAGGACAGAATACTAACATAAGCTCCCTCGTCTATAACAGTGTGATGAATATTCTTATCATAAGTCCTTACCATGATCTTAAAATACATGTAAGAAGGGAGACGAGGTTATGTCAATTGAATCCAATCAAAGGCAATGGTCAGTTTCCATGGAGGGGGTTTCATAGGAACGAGAGAAATGCCCCCTTGTCCGGTAGAATCAGAAGAAACAAGAAAAACTTGAGTGGTACGATCATTACTCTCTACGGGAAAAGTACGATCAACTGAAGGTGGAATCAGGTCAACCATTTTCTCAACCAATGTTTGGTTGGGAACAAATTCATGGGATCTACGTTCGAAGAGATTGGAATTGATTGGATTTAGATTTTGATCAATCACTTCATCAACTAGTGGAGGATTAGGAGAAATCTTTCGATAACCATCCGAAAGACGAGGCTAAGAATTTTTAAGGTTTTCCAACACTTTTGAGGCTTCATCCATATAAGGACAAAGGTGAATAGGATGATTCCCTTCACATAACTTACAAGGAAAATTTGACTTTACCATTTTTCCCATGGCCCTTACTATCATTAGTTGAAGGTTTATCACCAACATGATCTCCAAAGGCTAATGACAAAGGCTGATATGAGCCTGTAGACCACACTTATAATATCTTGGGAATACTAGGACAATCTATAAGAAGGTGGTCACCCTTACATAACATGCAAGGGAATTTAAATTTATGGGGATGATTGGAAGGTTCCTCCATACTAGTCGCATGGGTAGCAATGGTTGCTTGGTTGGCCCCCTGCTTATTTTGCTTCTTCTTCTTCTTAGCTTCTTGGTTACTAGAATCAAAACATTAACCAAGCAAAGAGGAAGAAAGGGATGAAGAAACAACAAGTGAAGAAGGCAAAGGGTCAACTTTAGGATGAAGTTGAGGATGATATTATTTGGGTGGAGGAGAACTTGGTTGAGAAGCAGTTTGGACATTCAGAACCATAGTGGTCGAAAACAACCAAACTGGCAAACCAATGGTAAATCCGGGAAGGGACAACGTTGCCATATAAGGAGCACCAATATTTCCAAAAGAAAGAAAAGGACCAAGATTCCCATTAGAAGAGTTTCCTTGACTGGTGGACTCATGAACTATTGCCATTAGTCTCAACCTAAGATCTACTGAGGAGTTTTTCCACGGTAAGGATGTTGTTCTACAGTCAATTAATTGATTTTAGAATTTAACAACACAAAATAAAACAAAAGGGTAAACTAAGTAAAAGGTTTACCAAGCAACTGTAAACTGCAATATACACCTTCAAGAACCAAGGACTTAACATACATGCAAGCAATCTTCCTGAATGTTGTGTTTGGTGTATCACAGTGTACAAGGCAACCGACTTGGTTACCTATGGTGAGGATAACAACATATGATGGACTTCCAAAATATACTTGACGGTACATGGAAGCACAGTACATAGTAGTGTTGTCTAATGTGTAATTATTCGATGAGAGTGTCCCCATATACTTATCATGCATGGAGTGCCATCCGATATACACGAAGGTACATCGAGAACAATCTGATACACTTACGTACGTGGAATCAGATATCACACCAGGAATGCAACGTTGGAAAAAAACGACAACTCCTACGTTTAACGATGTCAGAACATGTCTCTAGACTAGACCTCTAAGTGTTTGCGTTAATGTTAAAAATGATCCTTAGGTTGATTCAATAAATTTTAATGTTTATCTTCAATTAAGTTTCAGCTTTGAGGCTCACCACGAATTTCACCTGAATATCCTAAAATGAAAACTGGCATGGGGAAATGAAATCTTTCTCATTCAATGAAAATCTATCGAAGGAAGGGAAGGGCCAAAGAGTATGCAACAAACAATATGCATCAAATAATGTGAAAAGTACAATTCCCTTTTAATGCAACTATTCCAATGTTGATGCACACACAAAACCCTAAATGCCAATGCAAAAAAAAAAACTTTTTAAACCACTTAATTTTCAAAAATGATCAAAACAAAGATGTAAAGTTTAATCACGGATTCAAACAAAATTTTCAGAACGATGACTAAAACATCAATTCATCTAAGCACTCAATGATAAAATAAAAAGAGTTTGCAAACGACTTAATGATAAGAATAAAGGAAAATCTAAACAAATCCTTACCAAAGGGCACTAAAAAACGAAAGCAAACCAAATGGAGGCTTTAGAGAGACCACAAGGCACTCAAAGACTCAAGGAAGAGTAGTTGGAAGAAGGTTGACCAAAAAGAAAATCAAGACAAAAGAAAAATTGTGCACGAACAAGGGCCAACGCAGGTGTAAAGGAGGCACCAGTGCTTTGCAACGGAGGCACATAGAAGGCTCAGTTGGGGTGCAATGCTCTGTCTCTAGACCAAAGGATGCATTGGTCAAGGGATGCATGGTTACGACACAAAAATTGCAATTGAAACTCAGTGAAAGGTCTTCCTGGGTCCGTTGTTGACTAAATAAGACAGTAAATGTCTAAAGAAGAGGTAAGACAAGAATAATGGACAAAGAAACCACCAAGGTAATACATCGATCCCTAGTGGAGTCGCCAATTTGTTATACGTAATCTACGACTATGGATAGAAGTATCTTCCCTATGCCTAGTGGACTAACCTAGAACAACAGAAAGATAAAGAAGTTGATGTTTTCATTAAAGTAAATAGATAATGGGATGAAGCCTACCTGGAATCCACCGTATGCTTCACTCCTTCCTTGTCTTTTATGCTCCAATCCTAGCTCCGATTGCTATAATTAGAACCTGAACAATCAAACAACACAAACCAACGATCTACGGGATCTATGTAGCATTATCTAATCATTTTATTCAATATATCAACATGGTATTGAAATACATGAAATCATTACATCATATATAGGAAAACAAAGAACTCTTTGCAATAATAGAAATGGAGTGAGTTACAACCAAAAATAGGTGTTGATCTTGTAGAATAGCTTCTCCAAGTTGACTTGTCCTTTCCTTTCCACAAAGTGCACCTCTAATCACCCTAATTCATGGAATAATATCTCTCACATCAACAACATAAGGGTAGAATCAATCTCCAAAAGCCAACCACTTGTCTATGGATGACTGTAAATATATAGATGAGAGGATGAACTCAAGGGAGAAGGGATGAAAACTCCAAGGTAAGATAGGATAGTATTCGAGATTTTTATCCAAGGTAAATAGTTATAGTAGATCCTGGAAGCTTTTGGAAGAGGAAGCATCGAGATTCTTTTTTATTTTCCTAAATTTCTAGAATCAATGCACCCCCAAGTCTGAGCAACTTGTTGGTGATCAACACAGGCCCAGAGTAGGACAACCCGGTAGTCAATGTTGGCCAATGAGGGGCCAGGGTGCATTGGTCCTAAAAATGACTGAAATGAAGCAATTATAGGCATAAACTCAAGGATATGAGAGAGGCATACTTAGGGCTTTGAGTGGGGGAATGACAAAGTGTTTAAAGGATGTGAATGATCATGTTTGAAGGCTTATTGACCAGATGTGACAAAATGGCCTACAACACCAGGTATGGGCATTATGAGTTTGTTGTAGTTCCTTTTGGTTTAACTGATGCTCCAACTACTCTTATATGCTTGGTGAATAGTGTGTTGCATCCTTATCTAGACAAGTTTGTTATTGTATTCATTGATGGTATATTGAGATATTATAAAAATGAGGAAGAGCATGCTGAACACTTAGCAACAATATTGAGATTTATAAGAGAGCAACAGTTGTATGCCAAACTTAGCGAATGCAATTTCTTTTAGACAAAGGTACACTATTTGGGGCATGTGGTTTCCAAGGAAGGTATAGCAGTGGATCCATAAAAGATGAGAGCTACCATGGAATTGGCAACTCCTAGAAATGTGGGTGAGGTCAGACCATTCATGGGATTAGCCGGTTATTAATGGAGGTTCATCGGGAACTTGTCACATATTCCCTATCCTATTACATCATTGTAGAGGAAAGGAAAGAAATTTGAATGGATAGAGAAATGTGCAATAAGATTTGAGCATTTGAATAAGTTGCTTACAAATGCTCCAGTTCTAAAGATTGTAGATCCAGATAAAGAGTTTGTGGTGTGCACAGATGCTTGCAAGAGAGGACTTAGTGGGGTTCTGATGCAGGTAGGACATGTAGTATGTTATGAGTCAAGGAAACTAAACGAGCACGAGAAAAACTATGTGACACATGATCTTGACTTGGCAGTGATCATCCATGCACTGAAGATGTAAAGGCACTATCTTCTTGGCAGGAGGTTCATTCTGATGAGTGATCGTAATGGGTTGAGATACTTGTTTGATCAACCAAATTTGAATGCCAAGCAAGCTGGTTGGTTGGCCACGATCAGTGAGTTTGAATTCGAGATAAAGCGCATCAAGGGTAAAGAGAACATGGTTGCAGATGCTCTTAGCAAGAGAGTACATCTAAATCACATAACAACTATGAGTTCCTATGGGATAGATTTACAGGATCAAATCTTATAGGAAGGGCAACATGATGACAGGTATAGGGAGCTTAGGCACAGGTTACATCAACATGGTACATGTGATCAGGATGTGGACTATCATCTCACAGCGGATGGTTTGGTCAGATTTAGGGACAAGATCTATGTGTCAGACAACAATGAACTCAAGAAGCTTATCTTGAGGGAATTTCATAGTAAGTCGTATTCAGATTACCTAGGATATCAAAATACATTGACAGTTGTGAATAAGTTCTACCATTGTCCGAATCTGAAGAAGGAAGTGGAAGATTTTGCAGCTAGATGTTTTGACTGTCAACAGGTAAAAGCAGAGTGTAAGCATCCAGGTGGATTACTACATTCGATTTAGATTCCAGAGTGGAAATGGGATGTCATTTCCATGGAATTTATTACAAGTTTATCGAGGACATCAAGACATCATGATTCTATTATGGTCGTGGTTGACAGGTTGACAAAGGTAGCGCACTTCATTCCAGTAGATTCTATGAATTCAACTAGTGAGGTAGCACAAGTCTTCATCATAGACAATGAGGTTGCATGGTGTTCTGAAGAATATTGAGTCAGATAGGGATGCCAAGTTCACTTCTAGGTTTTGGAAAGATTTATTTGTAGGTTTAGGTACAAAGTTGGCCTTTAGTACAACTTATCATCTGTAGAAAGATGGACAGACAAAGAGGGTCAATAGGATTTTGGAGGACATGTTGATGATGTACATTATGCATCAACAACATAAGTGGGAAGAGTATCTACCACTAGTTGAGTTTGCTTACAACAATGGGTATCAAGAATATTTGAAGATGAGTTCATTTGAGGCATTTTATGAGTGGAGTTGTAATACTCCTATTAGTTGGAGTGATCCAGTGAACATGGTATTGATTGGACCTGACATGTTGGCAGAGATGGAACCGGAAATGCAGGTAATTAAGAAAAATCTAAAGGTAGCACAATATAGGTAGAAGAGTTATGCAGATTAGCACAGAGTGTTAAGGAGTTTCAGGTTGGGGAACATGTGTACTTACACATCGATCCCAAGAAGAGCTCCTTGAGGATTAAATCATGTGCCAAGGGAATTATGGGCCTTTCAAATTTCTTGAGAGGATTGGACCAGTAGCCTACTGACTTGTACTGCCTCCGACAGTGAAATTCCATGATGTTTTCCATGTGACATTGCTTAAAATATATGTGAAAAATATTGATCGTGTTATTGATTGGTCTATATTACCGGTGAAGCTTGAAGGAGAATGACAGTTGGAACCTCAGTGCATTTTGCAGTGAAAGATGCTTATGCTCTGGAATCGAGCAATCAAGCAAGTTAAGGTGTAGTGGAAGCACTTGGGGCCTAATGAAGCTACATGGAAAATGGTTGATCAGATGAGGGATATGTATCCTTCTCTATTCACTGGTTGAGTGGATGTCTTTTGGTATATTTTTTTATGTTATGTTTTAGTTATGTCTATATATGCATATGTATGTAAATACCCCATCGATCTATGTTATAAAACTCTAATAAGCGGTATGGTGTTCATGATATGTTGGTTATGACTTCAACAATATGATATGATATAAATGTTGTATTGATCTATGTTATAAAGCTCCATGGGAAGCATGTGCATTCTAGTTTATTGTACACCGAGGACGGTGTTCCCTCAAGGGGGAGGGTTCTATAATAGCCCTAATTAAAAATCCATGTAATAAAGTTAATAAAGTAAAAATAAGACCAAGATCATGGGACACGTATTCCAAGGTGAATGTTGGGAAAAAACATAGTGATGGGGATCACTTATGATTAATAAATGGCTATAGAAATTGGGAAAGGCAATGGAAAAGGAAAAGAGGCATTAATTGGTATTTTATTTATGAAAATAAAGGAAATTAGGAGAAAAGGAAGGTGAAAGGTCACAGGTTGCATGCGAGGAGGAAATTTAAGGAAAATAGAGGAAAATGAAGGAATTAGAGGCCTCAATGATAAAAATTCTTCTAAGGATCGGTCCACAACCTTTTGTCAATTATAGCTTGGGGATCTCATTCTATTCTCTCTCTCTCATACTCTTACACACTTAGATTTTTCTTTGAGCACTCTTGGAGGATTTTGGGCATGCTTTGGATTTGTAGCAAGAAGGCAAAGGGAAAAGGGAAAGCACAAGAGGACAACAGGATCAACAACTATGATGGGTTTGCTTTGCAGGTATCAAGTTGCATGTATTATTTCCTTGTTAGTTTTCGAATGCATGGCATATGCATGTGGTTGTTTGGTTATGATTTGTCATTGGCATGGAGGATTGCCTCGATTGGCAGTGGTTTTTCCTAGCCTTGCCACTTCCTGGATAGCCATGGTGTTGTGGGATTTTCCCATTTGTTTTATGATTGGTTCTCATGTTCCTTATGGCTGTGGGTTGAATTATTAGTTCCTAGAGCCTTGGTTGGAAAAACATTCTGGAAGCCCTAGAACAACTTGGGTTGAGTTACTAGTCCTGGAATCCTTGGTTGGACAAACACTCTGGAGACCTTGGTGGGTGGAGTTATTAGTCCTGGAGCCTTGGTTGGAAAAACGCTCTCGAGCCCTACAATAACTTTGGGTTGAGTAACTAGTCCTGGAGCCGGGTTGGAATAAACACTCTAGAATCCTAGACAAATTGGGTAGAGAACGATTTGGTGATGGTTAGTGATGTCCGACCGTGAGTTGGAATCATTGGTTGAGGGTTGGGGTGGTTTAACCTCTGGAAGCCTTGTTTTCATTTTGTTTTGGTTATTCCACAAGATCCCACATTAATGCTTAGAATATGGCACAAGGGTGATTGGCTGAAAGAGAGATTTGGTTCAGCCAAATCTATGGTCGGGTGGTACGTGGAAGTCCCTAACTTGGTTGGATTTTGCATATGTCAATAAGAGTTACTCTCTCTTGTATTTCATGAGTAATTGTATTTGTTATCCTGTGGCTTCGATTGCTGGTTTATCACGATGTATATGTTGTTAATTTACTGGTTATATGTTGGTCATGAGATGTATAATGGCTATGGCTCTTGATGTGTTTTTATTGATTGAGGAATGGTTAATGAATGTATGAGCTAATAGATGTTGATGCAACTATTATTAGCTCCCTATGTTCATATATGTAACTATGATCTATAGATTACATGTTCATGATGTATTTAACGAAATACCTATCATGGTTAGGATGGGTCAAGTTAAGTCCTTGATTAAGTTTTGAATTAAAGGCTTTATCTCTATGTTATTTATCATTTCTAAGAGTTGCATTAAGTTCTGGGTAAAGGTTTGGGTCCTATCCCTAAAATAATGGCTTCAAGCTCGGCGTCATTGGCACAAAACTGAGTCAATTATTCTATAACTGCTGGGAAGTGGGTTTATGGGAGCGAGTGGAGGCTTACAGTCTTTGGATTGCCTTGTCATGGGAGCAACTGAGAGCCCAAGTCAGTGAAAAAGCAAGTTAACTTAGGGGTTGGGCACTTGGAGTGTTTGGTTAGCTCCTGAGGAAGGTTAGTATGGTTTAGTCTGTCAACTCCAATTCCTTAATGGTACTTAGGAGGTTAAATCCTATCGTAGTAACTCTTCATCGCATATTTACCCTGATGGACTGGTAAGCTTGGGTAAGTGTGGGAGGAGGGTGTTACAACATGTGTGGATTCTACCTTTGTAGTCGCATGAGGCATGGCAACATCAATCATACACAATGGTTGAAATCTTATACCCACTTGAAAGGGATTGTGGCCAATCAAGCTATGGAGAGCTCTATTATAATTGTGCTACACATAAGGAAGGTTGTCATCCCAAGTTCATGGATGCTTGGAGTTGTACATGCATAGTATGTGCACTATCATCATGTTGACAAACTCTCTCTGGTAGGGATTGAATGCAGCCGACTTGGTGAACTTGGTGTCCAAAAATGTCTAGAGGCTTATCTAGAAAGTGTTCAAGAATCTACTATCCCAATCTTGTATAATGGTCTAAGGGATCCCAAAACGTACCCACATTCATTCAAAGAAGAGTTTGGTAGTGTCCTCTAATACGATACTCTTCTTGTAGGTCGTCAATATATCCATCTTAGAAAATATGTCCACGACCACAAATACATAGTCATTACCATGCTTGGTAGAAGGGAGGCTAGACCAATATTCCATGGAGATGGATTCAGAGGGTTGGCTAGCAGTAAGCAGAGGAGTGTAGAGGCATTGCTTCTTGTTGGTAACTTAGCTTAGCAATGGCACATGAAGTGCAGGATCTGATATATTTTCTAACATCCTATCGAAATTTTTACTAGTAAAAATACTTTTGTAGTACAACCAAAGTTTTCTTCACAACAAAGTATCATGCGACCTGATTATAGTGCACCTCCAAAATAAGCTTGGCATGCCCGCTTGGAGGAATACAAAGGTGATCCAGGTAGCATAATAATTTGTCTCAAAGGTGGAAATTTTGAACTTGTTTGCCATTCACTATCATTTGGTATGTGGTGGTGAGCTCTAAAGCATTTTTGAACAATTACGGCCATCTAGAGGTCTCATGGCCACAAGAGTTGAGAAAAATAGTAAGTGTTGCAAATAGGGGCCAACTAAGGAAATATTCAACATGGTTGGTGTTTCCCTTTTTGTATTTAATTTGCAAGTGGAATTATTGCATATATGTAGACCAATTATGATGGTGATCGTTCTGCAACTTCCTTTATCTCTGTATAAACTGAAGAGGTTAGTGATCTGTGTGGATGATTGTATCCTTCCCCAGAATGTAATGTTTCTATTGTTGACAAGCTTACACGTAGAATACATCTCATTATCATAGGTGGGGTACTCCCAAATTGTATTGGAAAATTTCTCTCTGTTATAGGCCACCGAATGCCCTTGCTCAGTGAGAAATGCACCAATAACATAATCAAATGTGTCTATCTCACTTTCAAATGGTTGTTGCATGTATGGAAATGTGAGTACAGGTGCAGAGCAAAGGTGGCACTTCAACTCAACGAATTCATTCTGTTGGAACTCGGACCAAAAAAAATTTCTTTCACTCCTCCCTTGGTAAGTTGACTCAAAAGCCAAGTGATATGGGATAATCCCAATAGGAACCTATGATAAAAATTGGCAAGGCTCAAAAAGTTACGAAGCTCTGTTAGAGTGGTCGAGGTTGGCCAATCCGACTTTGATCTTAGCTGGATCCACATGCACATCTTGCTCATCTATGATGTAACTCATATATTGGACTTGGCTCATGTCAAAGTTTCATTTCTCCAAATTGGCACATTGTTTATACTTCCACAGGGTTTGAAGGACTTGTTGAATGTGTTGCAAGTGTTCTTCCCAAATCTTACTGAAGATGAGGATGTCGTCGAGATAAACAACCACAAATGAGTTGGTGAAGGGCCGAAATATGTCATCCATCAACCTCATAAAAGTTGTAGGGACATTTGTCAACCTGGAAGGCATGACCAACCATTCAAAAATTCCCTCCTTGGATTTGAAGGTGATCTTCCATACATCTGTGGGCTCTATTGGAACCTGGTGATAGCCATAATTCAAATCGATCTTTCTAAATGGTCAAGAAGGTCATAAATCTGTGGGATTGGATACTTGTTCCTGATAATGATTTTTTTTAGTGCCTGATAATCATTATAGAGCCTCCAGGTCCCATCCTTCTTTTGTATAAGAACAACCGGGCTCCCACAAGGTGAGGAACTTAGTTAGATGTTCCCTTGTTGTAGCAGCTCCTGGATCTGCCGCTTGATCTCTTCATTTTCCATAATGGAGTTGTGGTATATCGATCCATTGGGTAAAGGTGCTCCGAGAGTTAGATCAATCAAATGCTTGACTTGACAGTACAAGGGTACCCCTGTGAGTGAGGAGAAGATATCCTTGTATTCTTCCATGACCTTATCCACCTTGTTTTGCTATGTGGAGGAACCCTTCCAGGGGGCCATGGATTTGGACACAATATTCCCCTTAAAATGAGAGTGAATCATAAAGAAAACAAATTTCCTAGTCTGGGAGATGATCTTACTGCATTGATTAGAAGAGATCATAGAGACAACGATAGCTAAGGCTACCTCTGGTATCTTGTATAAATTATTTCCCAAAGTAATAATAACAATGTGAGGCCTAGACTCATATAAAACATGATGCTTCCACATGTATGTTTGGCCTAATAATACATCATAAACTTCAATAGGAGCAGCGCCACATAGTACCTCATATGTGAATGGTTTGATGTTTTAGGGAAGGTGACATTGTTGGTTGACGTAGAGATCTCGTCCTTGGTGCAAACACTAGATGGTGTATGGCTACGGGTGTGGTGTGGTTAGTATCCCCAACCGCTTAAGGAATTTTGTTGAGATGAGGTTATCTTGGCTCTTGTTGTCGATAATGAACTACAGCAGAGACCCCGTCACCCACATTTGTGAGTGGATAAGAGACGCTCCCCTTCCTCTAGATCTTTGGGCTCAATCTTCTAGACCTTGGTCATGGCAACAATGACGCTCGGCTCTGCATCAATAACCTGCTTCGTTTTTTCATTCCCCTTGTCAGGGTCTGACTCAGAGTCAGAACATGCATATGATTTCGAAGCCTTCAACTCGACCACTAGTGACTGCTTAGCACGACACTCACTTGTGTTGTGTGTGGGGCTCTTGTGGAACTCACAACACTTCCCTATGTCCTTCGTCTTCGTGGTGTTATTATTTTCTTGCAACTTTTATGGGTTTTCCTACGTCACCCCACATTGGGTTTGTTCTTTGTTCTGCGATGTTTTCCTTGCTTCAGATTTATAGATCGAAAGTCTTCTTCTTCTATTTAAATTTATGCTCGATATTGAAAGTGTATCAATATGCAGAACCAAGCTAGGAGATGTTTGGGAAATCCATCTCGTAATGGATGTATTTGTGTATACATCTGTTGTGCTTGAGTACCATATGCTGCTTAGGATCCTTGATATGCAAATTTGTGTGAAGGGTATGAAAAATATTTGTGAACTCAGGAACATCTTGTCCCTTCCTTGCCGCATTGTGGTCCATTTTATGTACTTATCTTCATATCTTTTAAAAGGGTAATATTGTTCCTTGATGACATCTAAGAAATAATTCCAAGTGGGTGCAACTGAAAATAGTGAGGGTTCCCTCTTGTACCTCAACTCACAGTAGGTTTCCCACTATTCCTTGATGTGGGAGGTGGCTTTGGGGAGTGCAAAAGTAATATTTTCCCTATTGGAAAAATCATGAATTGAAAAATATCCTTCCAACAGACTTAACCATTTATCTATGGCATCTGCATCTATCTGGCCCTCAAATATAGGAATGCCAGATTTAACTTATACCTTAAATAGAGTGGTGTCTTTAAGGTGGTTGTTGGATGAAGAAGCTTCGCTCACTGGTACCAATCGAAGGATCTGGGAAAAGTTATCCATCATCTCGTTCCTTTATTGCTCAAGGGATTATTCGAGCAATATTTTGAAAGGATCTCCTGCTCCCTCATCTTTCTTTTCTTCCGCCATGGGAGGTTGTCAGGGTTGGCGAGATTGGTCTTGCAAAGGTTTAGCTAGTTCAAGCCCTAACTCCTTATACCACGACCTTGTTGGGGACATGCATCAAAAAATAGAGAAAGAGCATGTCACTTTGATGCCACTAATCAGATTTATACAAGAACAAAATGAAACATAGACTTAAGCAAAAACACAGAGCTACACCAAAAACTGAACTTCAATTCATTGATAACAAAAACTAAAATTGTTTACATGCACAATGGAAATAAACTAGCTTAGGTGAGGGTAGCTTATCTCTGAGAAGAGATGTGGCAGTTACATGCCTTTTGAACCGTGTTACAATGAGGATCAGATTCCTTTCTGTTATTGAGAAATAATGGAAAACCATAAACATCCAAAAGCTAACCCTAGGAGATGAAGCACTAAAATTTTGTGGGCCCTGTTGGGGTTAGTTGGTACATCAACTTCCCAGGGTTGTAACTTTGGCATATTATCGTTGTTTGGTGAGTATGATACCTCGTTAGAAAGATATATTGGAGGAAAACAACTTTCAACAATAATGTCATATCTTGCAATCCAAAGTAAATAGATGTGGGCTTTCCCGTTTTCCAAAAAAATGTCGTTTAGGGCCTCGAAACAGCTCTGCAAGTTTAGGACCTGTAAAATTGCAAAAAATAATAAATTGTGCTAGAATTAAGGAAACTAAAAGAAATAGTGGTGGGGCTCCAAGTGGAATAGGCGGGTGGCCACCAATATCCATCTGAATCAATCCTCCCACCTTAGGAAGTAATGATCCCCATTGCGTTGAGTTCCTCCATGAGATGGGGAAACTTCTGTTGAACTTGGTCCTAAGTGATCCACTTGCCTTGGTGTAGCAGTTGGCCAACTTTGACAAACCGATAAAGTTGGATCTTATGTTGGTGATGTTGAGATTGCAACAAGATGATGGAGCTTAGTGAAAAGAGTCGCCTTCACTAAGTGGGCCCGCAGGCTATTTTTGGCACAAGTCTATTTTTAGACTATGTCTATTTTTAGACATATGGATCATGTCTATGGATTGCAGGTTGTTGTTTATGGATGATTGATCAAGTTGGAAAAATAGATGGACTTCTATTTTTTATGAAAGTGTGAGTGATCACAGTGTGAGTGATCAAGTCTATTTTTAGACTGGCTGTCAAAAATAGAACAGTCAAATATTATTATCTCATAATAATATTTGGACTATAAACTTTGTCTTATTTTCTTGGAGCACTTCAGTTTGAGCTACGGATGTGGCACATGCAATTGCATGAAGGAAATACGTGGTTCTTATGGGTTAGTTGAATATTTGCATGCATGACTTCAGTTAGAACTCAAGTGAGTTGAGTTTAGTGGACTGGAGGTGCAGTTGATGGAATTGTGTTCAGTTTAGCTTTGTTAAACTGGTTGTATTTAGTCTAACTGGCGAATAGACTAGAGATGAGTTGGGTGAATTAGTTATTAATTAATTCACAAGTTATTAACTCATAATACAACTAATGAATACATCAGTTAACTCAGTTGCATGTCAGTTCATGTTCAGTTCAGCAGGGACAGGTGTTAGAGAATCAGATTGCTATCAGTTGTGACTATAGTTGTGCATCAGATCTTGCACAATCAAGGGATTGAGTATGCCAATGAGTTTACCCACGTATTTTCCCACATTGTAGCTTGTGCTCACGTGATTTAGCCAAGTAAATACGTGGTTGCCTTGGAATTATCATCAGTTCTTGAGCAGGTATTGAGCAGCGGAGGCAGGCAAGCAGCGAAGGAGATTTAAGCCAGTGATTGATTCAGATCTGAGCTGTATTGTGTGTAACAGAGGTGGAGATACTTGTGAGAAGTATTATGCTGTGTAATGTTACATGACTCAATCATTAATATACAGATAGTTGGGGTTTTTAGCGAGATGCTTTCCCCGGGATACATACTGTGTTAATGTGTGAATGCTCTTGATGTTTATTGTTATTGATGCTGCTATATTGATGATCAACGTAGAGGAGCTTATGTATTGTGTATGTTTTCCGCAATAGTACATGATCAGGATAATCTCTGTTGAATATGTGTTAAATTATTCAAAATTTCTACAGGTGAGTGTTCTTGATCTATGTCTCTATGATTCGATCACTTGTGGCCTATTCCATGCAGTCTGGGTTGAGCTCTATTGGTTTCAGTTTTTTGACAATGTCTGATGTGTCCAACAGTGGTGGAAGGTATGGTCGAAGGTGGTCCACATTGAACACTGGTCACATACCAAGGAATAGGGGAATGATGAGCTCGAAAGCATTGCCTCCCACAACCTTGGTGATGGTGTAAGGCATGTATCATAGTGGCCAGAGCTTCTGATGGGCTTTGACAAGGCGTTTTTTCTGCAAATGCAACCAAATTTTGTTGCCCACCTAAAACTTATGTGGTACCCAATGTTGATCATATCGTTGCTTATACTTGGCATTAGACTTATCTAAGATGTCGTGAACATACTAGAAGATGTGTTGGATGTGTTCAATAAACCTAGTTGCTTTATCAACCTCAGACTGTACATGTGTGGATTATGCCTGTGTCGTCGCATGAGGCATGATGACATCAATTAGACATAATGGTTGAAATACCAAACCCACTTGAAAGGGATTGCAGATAGTCAAGCTATGGAGAGCTCTTTTATAACTATGATGTGTGTAGGGAAGGTTACCATCCCAGGTTTGTGGATGCTTGGAGTTGCACATTCGAAGTATGAATGTGCACTATGATCCTATTAACGACCTTTGTCTAGCCATCAGTATGGGGATGGAATGTAGTCAACTTGGTGAGATTGGTGTCCAATAATGTCCAGAGGATTGACCAAAATGTGCTTAGGAACATGCTATCCGAATCTGATATAATGTTTTGTGAAATCCCAAAATGTACCCACACTCATTCAAATAAGAGTTGACAGTATCCTCTGCTGTGATACTCTTCTTGCAGGCCACCAATCTATTCATCTTAGAAAATTTGTCCACGACCACAAATACACAGGCATTACCATGCTTGGTAAAAGAGAGGCCAAAGAGATTGTACATGGAGATGGATTCCCATGGTTGGTTGGGAATAAGCATAGGAGCGTACATGCCTTGCTTCTTGATGGTTAGCTTGGTGATGGCACAGGCAGTGCAGGATCAACTATATTTTCCAACATCTTGTCAGAGTTTTGGCCATTAAAAATACTTTTGTAGTACGACCAGAGTTTTCTCCACACCAAAGTGTCTTGCAACTTGACTGTATTGCGCCTCCCAAAAAAGCTTGGCACACTCGCTTGAAGGAACAAAAAGGTGGCCCAGGTAGCATAACAATGTGTCTTGGAGTTGGAAATCTGGAACTTCTTTGCCACCCATTAGCATCAGGTATGTAGTGGCGAACTCTGGATCATTTTTTACAATTGCAGCCATTCAAAGGTCTCGTGGCCACAAGAGTTGAGAACAATAGTCAACGCTATAACTAGGGGATGACTAAGGCAATATCCAATATGATTGGTGTTTCCCTTCTTGTATTTAGTGTTCAAGTGGAATTATTACAGATATGTAGACCACTTTTAATGGAAATTGCTCTGCAACTTACCTTGTGTTTGTATAAACTGAAGAGGTCAGTGATATGTGTGGATGACTGTATCCTTCCCCATAATGTAATGTTTCCATTACTAGTAAGCATGCAATAGGTGGGGTACTTTTGAATTTGATCGGAAAGTGTCTCACTGTGATAGGCCATCAGATGCCCTTGCCAGGTGAGAACTACACCAATATCATAATCGAAGGCATATGTGTCAATTTCAAATGGTTGTTGCAGGTTCGGAAATGTGAGTATAGGTGCAGAGAAAAGGCAGTGCTTCAACTCAACAAATTCCTTCTGTTGGGACTTAGACCATGAAAACTTTTCTTTCACTCCACCCCTGATAACCTAACTCAAAGGCTAAGTGATATGGGCAAATCCCAACATGAACCTCTGATAAAAACTGGCAAGACCCAAAAATCTATGAAGTTCTATTAAAATGGTTTGGGTTGGGCAATCCCGAATGACTTGGATCTTAGGTGGATCCACATGCATGCCATTCTCATCTATGATGTAACCCAAATACTAGACTTAGCTCATGCCAAAGGTGCATTTCTCCAAGTTGGCACATAGTTTGTGTTGTCGCAAGGTTTGAAGGACTTGTCGAATGTGTTGCAAGTGCTCTTGCAACTCTTGTTGAAGATAAAGATGTCATCCATATATACAACCATGAATGAGTTGGTGAAGGGCCATAAGATGTCATCCATCAACCTCATAAAAGTCGCAGGGGCATTTGTCAACTCGAAAGGCATGACCAACCATTCAAAAGGGCCCTCTTTGGATTTGAATTCAGTCTTCCATACATATGTGGGCTCTATTAGAACCTGTTGATAACCAGACTTAGCCCCCTTGAGCTAGTCAAGAAGGTCATCGATCTATGGGATTGGATACCTACTCTTGATAGTGATTTCGTTTAGTGCCTCGTGATCAATGCAGAGCCTCCAGGTCTCATCCTTCTTTCGTACAAGTACAATTGGGCTCCCATAAGGTGAGAACTTGGTTAAATGTGCCCTTTTTGCAGAACTCTTAGATATGCTGCTTGATCTCTTCATTTTCCATAATGGAGCGATGGTATATCAACCCATTGGGTAGAGGTTCTCCATGAGTCAGATCAATTGAATGCTTGACCTGACAGTGCAAGGGTACCCCTGTGGGTGAGGATAAGATGTCCTTATATTCTTCCATGATCTTATCCTCTTGCTTCTTTTATGTGGAGGAACCCTTCTCTGGGGCCATGGATGTGGCCACAATCTTCCCCTTACTTTGATAGTGAATAAGAAAGAAAACAAATTTCTTGGTTTGGGAGATGATCTTATTGCATTGCTCAACATAGATTAAAGAGATGGTGGTAGGTGGGGCTAACTTTGGTATCCTGTATAACTTATTTCCCAAAGTAATAATAATAGTTCGAGGCCTGGACTCTTACACATCATGACGTTTCCACAAGTATGGTTGGCTTAAAAATAAATCACAAACTTTAAGAGGAGTAATGCCACACAATACATCATCCATGAAGGGTTTGATGTTATAGGGAAGGTGACATTGTTGGCTAACAGAGACATCTCGTCCTTGGTGGAGCAACCTGCCAATGTATCTCTATGGGTGTGGTGTGGTCAGTAGACCCAACCACTTAATGACCTTTATTGAGATGAGGTTCTTTTGGATCTCACTGTCGACAATGAACGACAACGAAGACCCCTTCACCCACATCTATGAGTTCAATAGATGCTCCCCTTCCTCTGGATCTTCGGGCTCAATCTTTTGGACCTTGGTAGTGGCAACGATGGCACTGGGCTCTACATAAATAATCCGCTTCCCTTTGTCATTCCCCTTGTTGGGGTTAGACTCAGATTCAGAGCATGCATTTGATTTCGAAGCCTTCAGCTCAACCACTAGTAATTGCTTGGTGCGACACTCACTTGCGTTGTGAGTGGGCTCTTTTGGAACTCACACCACTTCCTTGTGTCCTTCTTTGTCTTATTAGTGTTGTTCTTTGCTTGCGGCTTCAATGGGCTATCCTAGGTCATCCTACCTTGGATTCATCCTTTGTTCAGTGGCTTGGGGTGCCTTTTCCTTGCTTTGAATTCACATATCCAAAGTATCGCTTCTTCTGTTTATTTTTTTCTTGATCTTGACAACATATCGATGTGTGGTGCCAAGTGAGGAGATGTCCAAGAACTCCATCTTGTCCTAGATGTATTTGTGTAGATAGTCGCAATACTTGAGTACCAGATACTGCTTAAAATCCTTGATACCCAACTTCATGTGAAGGGTATGAAAAATATTTGTGAACTTTGACACATCTCAGTCCCTTCCTCGCCACAAAGTGGTCCATTTTATGTACTTATATTTATAGCTCCCGACAAGGTAATATTGTTCCTCGATGACATTTCATAAAGAATTCCACGTGGGTGCAACTTAAAACAATGAGGGTTCCCTCTCATCCCTCTACTCATAGTAGTTTTCCCACCAATCCTTGATGTAGGGGGTGTCTTTGAGGAGTGAAAAAGTAATGTTTTCCCTATTGGAAATATTATGAAGCGAAAAATATCCTTCCAATATATTTAATCATTTATCTATGGCATGTGCATCTATCTAGCCCTCAAATATAGGAATGCCAAAGTTAACTTATACCTTAAAGGGAGTGGCGCCTTTGAGGTGGCCGCCGAAAGAAGAATCTTCGCCCACTGATACCCGCTAAAGGATCTAGGAAAAGTTATCCATATTCTCGTTTCTTTATCGCTCGAGCACTTCTTCGAGAAATACTTTAAAAGGGCATCCCTCTCCCTCATCTTTCTTTTTTTCCTCCATGGGAGGTTGTTAGGGTCAAAAAGGTAAACCTTGCAAAGGTTCAACCAGTTCAAGCCTTAACTCATTATACCCCTACCTCGTTAGGGACATGCACTGGAAAATAGAGAAAGAGTAAACCGCTATGATACCACTGATCCAAATTTATGCAAGAACAAAATGAAATACAGACTTAAGAAAAAATATAGAGCTACAACTAAAATTAAACTTCAATTCATTAATAGAAAATACTCTAACTGTTTACATGCAGAATGGAAATAGACTAGCTTGGACGATGGTAGCTTATCTCCTAAAAGAGATGTGACAACTACATGCCTTCTGAACTATGCTACAATGAGGCTCGAAGGCGTTTTTATTATTGAGAAACAATGGAAAACCCTAACTTTATTACTTCCGAGGGTTGTAACTTTGGCATATTATATGTGTTTGACGCGTACAATACCTCATTAGAAATATCTATTCGAGAACAAGAAATTTCGGCTATAAATCCCTACATAGGCTATGGGTCTGCTAATTTTCCAAAAACAACGTCATTCAGGGCCTCAAAATGGCTCCAAAAGTTTAGGAATTGAAAAAATTCCAAATATAGTAAATTGTTCTACAATCAAGGAAACTAAAAGAAACAATGATGGGGTCTAAGTGGAATAAGTGGGTGGCCACCAATATCCATCTAGATCAAACGACTCACCCAGTTTAAGGAAGAATATGTTATGATTAGATAAGATTTGTATTTTTAGTATTATCTTTAGTCAAGAAAATCTTAAGATTTTCCATCTTTAGATCAAGACAAATCTTATCTTATTGATATGATCCATTACGTTGGTGTATGGGTCAAAAATGGTTGAAATACTAAATACTTTTATTTTGTAATAAGTGCTTTGATATTTAAGTTTTGAAGACCATTTCAGATTTTGATGAGTTCTTGGAGTTATGAACTTAATATCTTGTGATCTATTTAATTACTTAATAAATAGTTATGTTATTTCTCTTCTTCTTTCATTTACATATTTTTTTATGTTGAATATTAGAATGTGTTAGTGATTATTTCTTTTGAAAGAATTTAGCATATATTATTGTCAGAATTACTTATTATTTTAGATTTATTATCTATTTTTTTATTCATTGACGTTAAGTTACGATATTCAAAATATAGTTATATGGGTTGCTCTCGTTTATGAGATAAATTTATTTCTATTATTTAATTTCAATTCAATTAACTGCATGTAGTAAAAAAATAAAATATTTTTAAAAAATGTATAAACCCAACTATTTATAAGCTTTTGAAAAAGAGCCTAAAAATATTTTTGTATGGTTTACTAGACTCATATTTCAGTCAAAATCAAATATACATAGTATTTTTTTTAATATTATGTTTTAATGATTCCCCATCCCCCCACCTCTCTTGCTGTTAATTGTAAATATTAACTTACGTAATATATTTCCCCTAATTTAGTTTTAATTTTAGCATTTATTTTGTATAGTTTTAGAGTAGAATAGGCAATTGGGCCTTTGTTCTGGAGAGTATACAACCAAACCAAACAAATTGGGGTCTAATTGGGACCCTGATCCGGCCAATACTCAATTGTTGCACCTAGGAACTTTTCCTTCTGTCAACACCTAGCAAGCATGAAGTGGTTTGTCAATTTCCTCAATAAGAACTTATTGGTTTATCAACCCTTTTCAATAATTGCCCTAATGGTTATGTATCATGCCCATGTTTTATTAGCCTTACGACAAGCACTTGAGTAGTTCATCATATTTTTTAGCATAAACTAAATAGTTTATCATCCTTTTCAACAATAACTTAGTGGTATATCAACTTACTTAGCAAGCACTCCTAGTTCAATTATCCACTGAGCCTCCCACTATCCATTTAGACTTGGACACCACAGTCCAATGACATTCATTCATCATTATAAGATAAATTACACCCCAATTTGTCTGAACATTGATCTCAACTTCTTTTCCTTGTTTAGTCCTTAACTTCTCTTATGCTATCTCCCCATTTATGTCTGCATCTCCCCTTTTTCCTTAGGCTCTTACTTTTCCTTTGGTTTTTTTCATTTTCCTTTGGCCCTTTTTTTCTCGTGCTCTTTGATGTCCTTTCCTTCACATCCTATAATCTGGGAATCGTGGACACTTCCTCATGTCCAATCTATCCTTCCCAACTATGAGGTGGTGGTGCGTTTGGTTACACCAATAGTTACCATTTCTCCCACTTTTAACTCTTTCGTAGACCATGGATCCGTGTGTCCCTCTCGTCAGGCCAACCAATTAAAATTTCATATTTATAATTATTTTACACTTACACATTGTCTCAGTCAGCCATGATTTCAATGTTGGAATTACACAATCATCATTTTAACATTACAAAAGTATGGGTTAACATTGTAGGTGTTACAAACCCCACCTCCCTAAAGGAACACTATCATTGGTGTTTCAATAACTAGAGAAAAAAAGAACAAAATTGAGCTTTATAGCACAAACCTTACATCCATTTAATCATTAAACAAAAATGGGTATAATACCCTTATTTTCTCTGTCATCTCCCAAGTGGCTTCATCGGTTCTAAAGTGCTTCCATTGCACCTTGCCCTGCTCTATTATCAATTCTAGAGCACCATCTACTTTCAGTCCAAGATATGCAATGGTTCTAGTTGTAACTCTCCCTCGGGTTCCACCTATATCACAAACCAATCAACAATATAATTAGTGTCATGTACATACTTCTTAAACAAAGAAATGTGAAGAATATCATGTGCTTTCACAGTGAGTGGTAAGGCCAATCTATAAGCCATTGCCCCCACTCTTTCCAAAATTTGAAAGGGTCCACAAAATCTGGGTGCCAACTTAGCACAAGACACCAATTTCAGCAAGCTCTTTCTTAGCTGATACATAGATACACATGTTCTCCTATTGGGAATTCTTTGTGTCATATCAATTGGCTTGCATAACTATTTTTCTTATCCTAGGCTGCATTCAATTTTTACTTGATATTGACTACTTCTTGTTGCATTTATTTTAGCATGTCGAGTCCAAGAACTACTCTGTTCACTAGCTCATCCCAAATGATAGGAGTGGTAGATTTTTGGCCATACAGTTTCTTGAAAGAAATCATCCTCAATGACTCTTAATATCCATTGTTGTATGCAAACTCCACTAATGGTAGGAAACCCTCCCACTTCTTTGATTGATGCATGACACACATTCTCAACATATACTCAAGAACTATGTTCACTCTTTCCATTTGGCCATCTGTTTGAGGATGATATGCGACACTAAAATCTAGCTAGGTCCCAAAACCAGCAAACAATGCCTTCCAAAATTTGGAAGTGAACTTTGCATCTCGATCTGAGATTATTTTCTTAGGTATGCCATGCAACCTGAATATTTCCTTCATGAATATTTGAGCTATATATATAGCTCAGTGAGTGGAATTGAAAACTACGAAATGAGCTCCCTCACTCAACTTATCTATTACCATCATAATGACATCATGTTGTTTGGCTATTTTGGTTGTAGTAATTGTGATAGGTGCCTACATTCTACTTTAACTTGTTGGTATTCCAGACACTTGGTGATGTAGTCAACGACTTCTTTCTTCAATCCTGGCCAATAATACATTTTCTTTATGGATGTTATCCTTTTCTAATAACCACGATGACCTAAGTAAGGTCTTATATGAAACTCATCCATGATGAGACCCCTTAAATCAACCACATAAGGAACATACTTTATGTCATTGAATAATAGCATACCATCATTAACGGGCTTGTAGTTCTTACTCATTAATCCCTCTGGTTCCTTTTGAAAACAATCTTGCACATGCTGGTAATGCTCATCATGTAACAATGCCTCTTGCATAATTTCCTTAGTACCAGTTTCACAAGTTACCACTGCTGCCAAATGAACCACTTGTAGACTTCTACTAAGTGCATATGCTACATTATTCTTTGTGCCTTTAATGTGTTTGATCTCAAAATCAAATTTGATGATCAAATCCAACCACCTAGGTTGTCTAACTTAGGCTAGTCAAACAAGTATCTCATTCCTCCATGGCCTGTCATCAACGCAAACTTTATCCCCAACAAGTAATACCTCCACGTTTTAAGGCATGCATTATTGTTGCAAGCTATAAATCATAGGCAAAAGAGTTCTTCTCGTGTTCATTTGGTTTCCTCAATTCATAGAAAACCACATGTCCTTCTTGCATAAGGATTCCACCTAATCCTTCCTTGCATGCATTGGTGCAAAGCAGGAAGTCCTTCTCTAGATCTATTATTCTCAAAATAGGTGCACGTGTGAGTAATTTCTTAAGTTGCTCAAAACTATTTGCAAATTGAAGCGTCCACTAAAATTTGACTCCTTTCCATTGTAAGTCTATAATTGGGTCCTTGATCCTTGAAAAGTCTTGAAGGAATCGCTAGTAATATCTGGCCAACCCCATAAAGGATCCGACCTCTGTGATTTTTCAAGGAGTGGGCCAATCCATCATGAACTTGTTCTTTTTAAGGTCGATGGTCAATCCTTGTTTTGAAATTATGTGACCCAAGTAGTGGACTTGCATTTGAACGAACTCTCACTTGTTGAGTTTGACATACAATTTTTGCTCAGGAATTGCAATACCACTTTCAGATGTTCTTCATGCTCTCCCTTGGTTTTCTGAGTAAACTAGGATGTCATCCAAAAAAACCAATATAAATTTGTCTAAATATAGGCTGAGGATGTTGTTCATCAAGCACATAAATGTTGTTGGTGCATTTGTGAGCCGAAATGGAACCAACACAACTAATATTATCCATACATCATCTTAAAGGGTGTCTTCATCCTTAATATGAATCTAATGGTACCAAAACCTCAAATCTATCTTTGAGAACACCGCATCTCCTCTCAACTGATCAAATAGGTCATCAATCGTGGGTAGTGGGTGCTTGTTCTTTATAGTAGCTTTATTCAGATGTCGGTAATCAATGCATAACCACAACACATCCTTTTTCTTCGCGAACAATGTCAAGGCCCCCTAAGGTGATACGCTAGGCCTAATGTACCCCTTATCCAACATTTCCTTTAACTGCATCTTTAACTCCATCAACTCGAGTGTAATCATATGATATGAAGCTTTTAAGGATGATAATGTCTTAGGGATTAACTCAATGGAAATGTCGATGTCACTCCTCAGTGGTAGCCTCAGTATTTCTGTTGGAAATACATCGTTGAATTGCTTTAGCGATGGGTGTATTTCCCTTTCAGCTTTATTGTTTTTCTAACTCGTTGGCCACTTGGATCACATACAATGCACATCCTTCCCTGCTATATCTTTTCACTTGTAGCATTGTTATTTGCCTGAGTGTAACAAGATTTTTTTCCCTACAACATCACTTCCTTACCATTGTCACTTAGACACTCTAGCGAATTACTGTAGTAGTCAATATTAGTTCTATAGACCACTAACCAATCCATGTCGATGATAAAGTCAGATGAACCTAATGGTAATATCTCTCTCTCTCCTCTCTCTCTCTTTTTTTCTTTTATATAGTATATATATTAAAAACATTAAAAAAATATTAATGTAAACCCAAAATGTGTGTGGCCTTGAAAAGAGAGTTTATTATATGGATATGTGTTTCTATTTCCAAATATTGAGGGGGGGCATGTATTAACATTTTAAATGTGGAAAATTTAAATCATAAATAAAATATTTTAATGTTCAAATTATGCAGATATACCAGTGCAACTAATATAGATTAAAATGGTTGTAAACACAGGATAACATCAATCCATAATAAACATCAAAACACTTGCTTCATAATACATCTCACACTGGCTAAAATTAAAAAAAAATTCATTAAAATTAATTAAATTATAACTTTATTTTAATTTTATATTTAATTAATTTAATTTCTTATTATAAAAATGGCTTTATATTATTAATATACTTCTTTTATTAATAACAATTCTTGAGTCAAACTAGTTGTTATATCTAATGACTAGTTAACATTTATCTACATCTATTTATTTTGATGCCAAGATCTGGTTCCTATCTCGTCGTGAAGATGAACCACACTAGTTGATGATATTTTCTCCTATGTGATTTTCACCAAAAGAGATCACAGAAGCCTGAATTAAAAAATTATAAAATTATTAACATATTGGTTAAATATATATACATTTACTTTAACATGGAGATTCTTAATCTATAAATAAGCTTTATTACAATATCATGGACCACACCATGGCTTATCAATACCACATGCCCAAAAAACCATAACTTATTTCAAATGACACTTGTTCATATGAACATTTTTTTTAATTAATTAAATTTAATTAAAAAGGGAAACAATGGGCATAACTTACTTTGGAGATAACTCTCAACTTTGATTTTCCGTATACTACCTAAGAATATCTTATGAGTTAAATTCTTACAAATCTCGCCTACTAATAATATGAATAAATTAAATTAAATTTGGAAGTCCTTATTTTCCAAAAAATAAACATGCTTATCAACATAATTAGTATGGGGGTAGATCAAAGCCAGTGCCCTATTTATAAATCAATCTAATTATTATTATGTATATACACAATATAAATTTAAAATATAAAGAGGTTTATGAACGCTCAAAAATATGCATGGTAAATAAATAAAAATATAAATAAAATGGAGGTATGGTAAATAAATAAAACCTCTTTTTATACTTACTTCAATGATATGGTAAATAAATAAAAAATATAAATAAACTAGAGGTATGATAAATAAATAAAACCTCTTTTTATATTTACTCCATAAACCTCTTTATATTTAAAGAAGACTCAAAAAAGAAGTTTTATTTAGGTGAAGCATATGGGCCAAATACCATTTTAATACTATGGGCTAAATACCATGACCAAATACCATATTTACAAAAGAGGTATGGTAAATTAATAAAAATGTAAATAAAAGAGAGGTATGGTAAATAAATAAAACATTTTTTTTTACATTTACAAACACTGGAAAAAGAAGTTTTATTTAGGTGAAGCCTATTGGCCAAATTATTATTAATACCATGAAAAAAATAATTATTAACCCGAATATTAATATTAATAAAAATAAAGTTGACACATGGTAAACCAACATAAATTAAACGAGCATCGAATCTTGATATGCCAACTAGCATAGAGTGAAAAAAGATTTGATCCCTCTCGAGGCTTGATAGATCCAAATAGCATAGAGTGAAAAAATATTTGATCCCTCTAGGCGCTTGATAGATCAAATATCTTGATATGCCAACTAGCATAGAGTGAAAAAATATTTGATCCCTCATCAAATATCTTGATATGCCAACTAGCATAGAGTGAAAAAAGATTTGATCCCTCTAGGCGCTTGATAGATCAAATATCTTGATATGCCAACTAGCATAGAGTGAAAAAAGATTTGATCCCTCTCGGCACTTGGTAGATCCAGAGTAAAGATGGATCTATGTTGGTATAAATAAGTGAAAATAAAAATTTCTTATATTACTGTGTGCATAGATGCATCTTATCTCTACATTTACTGAGAGGAATCAAATCTCTCTAAGTGCAAACTTTTTAAGTTTTGCACTCAAAAAGATGTTTGCATTTTGAGAGATTTGATCTCTCTCTATGCTTGGTAGATCGAGAGTTAAGATGAACCTATGCTGATTCTACTTCACTTGGAATTTACCAGTACTATGACGTCTAATGAAGTATTGGTCAATAGAATTTTTTGTATGTATCTAGTTAATACATGGACATTTGGGACATAAAACATTAACTTTTGCAATCGTGCTTGGTAGATCGAGAGTTAAGATGAACCTATGCTGATTCTACTTCACTTGGAATTTACTAGTACTATGACATTATGTCTTGTCTAATGAAGTATTGGTCAATAGACCTTTTTGTATGTATCTAGTTAATAGATGGACATTTGGGACATAAAACATTAACTTTTGCAATCGGTCTAGTTTGGTAGGACCAGGAGAATGATTTTGATATTATATAATCCAGTGTTAGTTTAAATAAAAAGAGTTTTTTTTGCAAAAAAAATAGCATTAATAGAATTTTAAATCAAATTTAATTTAAAAAATAATGACCATTTGCTTATATCATATGACTTAACAACACCATTAGACCATTTGCTTATATCATATGACTTAACAACACCACTAGCAACAATGTAATAATAATAATACTAATGCAACCATATAAATTAAGTCACTGATATAGCCATTAAAACACTTATCTCATATACATCTCACATTGCCCAAAAACACAAATCATAAAATTAACTAAATTATAGCTTTAATTTAAATTATTATTATTGTTACAATACCATGGATACCAGATCCCAAAAAAACCATTACTCATGTTCATATGACATTGTTTTAGATTAATCAATTTAATTAAAATAAATGACGGAAAGTACATAACTATTTCGGAGATAAATCTCAACCGTTAATTTATGGCTATTATTAAAAATATTTTAAAATATTTAGTAGAGAGTAAATCCTACCATCCACTAATAATTATTGATAATTAAGTTAAAATTCTACGAACTCTATTCCAAAATAAGCACTTATATATCAAAGTAAATAATGTAATAATAATAATTTATTTTTAAAATGATGACAAAATCAAACATTAAATTGACATATTATATCACAACCTTATTCATATAATACAAGGAATTCATTTCTACTTGGTTATTGATTACTAAAATCTATTGAAATACATTATAACTCTACCCATTCTAATTTGAAATTAAAAAAAAAATACATATTTTTAACTATTAAACTTATTAAACATTATATTAAACTTATTATTATAAATTTATTAAACATTATATATCTAGATTGAAAAAAAAACCGAATTTCCTTTCCATCAACATTCTTCTTCCAAGACTCTACCATGACCAGGAAACCTTCTCTAGCACGAAATCACGATGGGTTCATAGAAACCTTCCTCGCGCACGAACAATATACGTGCTTCCCCACGACCATCGCATACTCCACTTCATCTTATCAAGCTGCAAGCAACAATTGTTTTGGCGCTAGGTCAAACCACAACATCAGCTGTATTTATTTGTCATTCACATTACTAAGCTCTGGAATATGTATCAGATATTATTTTTTCGCTTTTAGAGAAGCACACTAACTGAAACCGATTCGTTACGTTACGTGTTCAGTAAAATCAACGCAACGATCAAACCGAATATATATGTCACACCACTCTTTCAAGACTGTCCGAATCAATCGGATCCCATCGAAACTTCTGTTAGGCATCAAATCTGAAGGTGTCAAAAACTAAATTTAAAAGGCTGGACGTTGAATTCATTCATGTAAAACTATGAACTATTTGCGGCAGCCTCCTTCTTCATGGTCCTTTATCTTTTCTTCTTTTCCCTGGGATTGAAGTGCTGAATCCAATATCCATGGAGTCCACGCTCGCAAAA